>MU224538.1:59452-78847 GCA_018584345.1 Thuja plicata | reverse complement strand
TCCATGTGCTTTAAATCTTCAAGAGGCAAAATCAAAGGCTATGATTAAGAGGCAAAAAATCCCACCACTTAGGAAAGTGTGGAGAAAAATGAATTTTTATTTAATTTTATTTGATTTATTTCTTTTTTTCATCAAAAAAAGAGCTTTAAGTGGGGATTTTAATTATTTAATTAAAAGATGGATTTTTAATTAAATAAGATAATATTATTTAATTAAAAGATGGATTTTAAAATAAGATAAAATCATTTAATTAAAAGAAATATTTTTAATTAAATAAGATTATTTTATTTCTTTTAATTAGATAAGATTATTTTATTTATTTAAAAGGCATCTTAATTAAATAAGATAATATTATTTAATCAAAAGATGGATTTTAAAATAAGATAAAATCATTTAATTAAAAGAAATATTTTCTTTTAATTAAATCATATTATTTTATTTATTTAAAAGGTATCTTAATTAAATAAGATAATATTATTTAATTAAAAGATGGATTTTAAAATAAGATAAAATCATTTAATTAAAAGAAAGATTTTCATTTAATTAAATAGGATTATTTTATTTATTTAAAAGGTATCTTAATTAAATAAGATAATATTATTTAATTAAAAGATGGATTTTAAAACAAGATAAAATCATTTAATTAAAAGAAAGATTTTCTTTTAATTAAATAAGATAAAATCATTTAATTAAAGTGGACTTTCCTTTAAATAAAAAATATTATTTTATTTAAGAGATATTTTCTTTTAATTAAATAAGATTATTGATGAAATTATCAAACCTTAGGAAATATTAAAATAATTGAATTAGTTATGATTTGATCAAGAAAATTGATTTGAATTTAAAATATTGCAAGCCATTGATTCAGGAAATTGATAAATTGATTAAAATGATAAATGGGGCCCACAGTCTAGGCGACCATTTTAGGGTGCATACAGCAAGCACTAAGAGCATGGTATGAGAGATTGCACAATTAATTGATAAAGATTGGATTTGCAAGAACCAATGACAACAACAATTTGTATTTGAAGACAGAGCAATGTAAAGGTAATTTATTGGCTGAAATTTTTGTTGATGATATTATATTTAGTGGACAAGATGTGTTATGCCAAGCATTTGCAAAAGAGATGCAAACTAAATTTGAAATGTCTATGTTTGGTGAGATAAAAAAATTTTGTTGACTTACAAATATATCAGATGAAGAATGGTATCTATATTACTCAATCAAAATATTTCAAGGAGATACTAGATTTTTTTGGAATGGAAGATTCAAAACCAGTGAGTACACCCATGGCTACTGGACAAATATTAACAAAAAAGGATGATACAAAAGAAGTGAATCAAACCCTTTACAGATCAATGATTGGAAAGCTGCAATATGTTGTACATAACAAACCTGATATTGCACTAGCTGTTGGTATTGTTGCAAGATTTTCTGCCAATTTCAAAGAAACACATATGATAGTGGTAAAAAGGATTATGAGATATTTGAAAGGAACAGATGACTATGGTCTGTATTACAAAAGAAATGACAAGTTTGAACTCGGAGTTTATACTGATTCTGATTGGGTTGGAAATGTAGATGACAGGAAAAGCACCACAGGTGGAGCATTTCTTCTAGGAAAAAGATTAGTTTCATGGACAAGCAAGAAACAGAATTGTACCTCACAATCTAAAGCTGAAGCTGAGTATGTGGCAGTAGCAGTTAATTGTTCTAATATTGTGTGGTGTAAGATACTACTGAAAGGTATGAAAGAAGAGATCACAAAACCATTTGTCATATATTTTGATAACATGAGTGCCATTTATATTTCCAAGAACCCTGTGATGCACTCTAAGACAAAGCATATAGCTATCAAGTACCATTACTTGAGGGAGCTAGTTCAGAAAAAGGAAGTGAGACTGGAATATGTGAATACTAAGGAACAGTTAGTAGACATATTTACAAAGGCACTACCCAAGGATGCTCATGAGTATCTGTGAGGTAAATTAGGGGTGATTCCCCTAACTAAGGCTAATTAGTTCAGAATGGTATTGTTGCATCAAATGTTATATTCAAAATATTTTACACATTGATGCATAGGCAGTCACACTTTAGGATGCTACCTAAAGTTGTGAAAGACAGACAAAGACAAAAAAGAGGATCAATCATAAGAAAGATGACATGAACAACATGATGCAGAGTTTAGAATAGAAGAATCTGCATGATGATAATGATGGCAATGTCTTTGGCATTGTTGTCAAAGAGGGAGAAATTTACCAAAAAATGAAGAGTTTACTATACTTAAAGATAGAGGGAGAAGTTTACTGAGAAAAAGGAAGAGATTATTGAAAAAAATAGATTGTTGTCAAAGAAGGAGAGATTAATGAAAGAGGGAGTCTACAGATGAACAGGAACAGAAAGATTTCAGTGTGATCACAGATACAAAGGGAGAAAGGTTTTACAAGATGAGAATCAAAATGAAGCTAAAGACATAAATGAATTTTTTTTCATATCAAGGAACACAGACAGACTTTTTGGATTGTATGGTAACTATGGTTGGAAAATTATAGTTTTATTGTTTAGTGTTGTCATCAATGCCGAAGAGGGAGATTGTTGGAAAGCTACAATGGAAACAATTGTTGTTTTGTCATTGATGTCAAACCTTAATTGGTGAGACTATTGCTATCTATTTGAGTACCATATCTATTGATTGATGAAGGAGATTTAACAAGAAGACTAAGTGGAATGGTTGAGTTATGGGAAATCACAAGGGTACTTGATCAGTTGGCATATTGGCAAAGTAATGTGTTGTTTATCTTTTGATGATAGTTTACTAAGAACAGTTTGTGCCGTGCAAGTTTGTGTCAACCGAGAACCAGTGTATGTCAAGCATAATTTATAGTGTCGAACGAGCGTCAGTAAATTGCCATGGAAAAATCAGCGTTGGCCGAGCAACAGTATTTTGGTAATTGTTGAGATTTGAGATCTCTGGCCGACATAATTGATTTTATTAGGATATGTAAAGTTAAGTAAGGATAAGCATGATTGATCCACACTATTTAAATGCACAGGTAACCGTAATTAATGCATGGATCAAAGATTTAATTAGTGATTGCTTTGGAGAAATAAATTAAATGTAATGATGGAAAGATTAATTGGATCTGACCTAACCTAAGATCTACGATCTTGATTAAGTGGTAAAGATTTATTAAATACCTAGATGAAGAGGTATAAGATAACCTTAAGGGGTTATTCATGTGTATGATGAGTATGCAAGAGGATTACATAGTTAATTGACTGATTGTCTTAATCAAAGCAGAGAAGGCTGAACAAAGAAGCAGAGAGTTGCATAAGTGATTTCTTGATGGATTTCAAAAGCAGATTTGAAGATTGAAATGAAAATGGAGGCCACTTAGTGAATTAGTAATAGAGCTAAATTGGATTTGGATTTGCAAAATCTGAGTTGTTCAAATTGGTATAAAGTTTGAATGGGCACATCTAGACTTGAGGATAACTGATTCACCCCCCCTCTTAGTTATTCTAAATTCATTCTAACAAGTGAAACCATTCTATAACTCCAGCAACTCGTCGATAAGAGGCTCAATATATACATTCATATCTTTAACTTGGTACTTACCTAGTTAAATGAACAACAACATTACATAATTATTGTGACTATTTTACTGCAAGATTTCTATTAAATGATCAAATACCTAGAACAATCATTGCCAACATAATGTTCTCCCTCTTTATTGACATCCATGGAGGAATGTTATTGTTGATGACAAATATAGGCCAAACATAGTAAACAGATATTATCTCTCTAAATGGATTGACACCGTCCACTCCCAATGAAAGCTTGAGATTTTGAGTTTCTTCGATAAAGTGCGGCCACTTTTGCTCTATGTCCTTAAAGGCATAACCATCCACAGGCATTCGAATAATGTCATCTTGACTCCTATTGTGTGCATGGAAATCCATAAATTGTGCCAAGCTACTACACCTAAAAAATCTTTGCAAATGTGGTATAATGGGGATGTAACAAAGAACCTTGCGAGGCACCTTTTTTGTTATTTGATCTGTTCGATATCTACTCACATGAAAATCAGGAAATTCTGTTGCAAATTCATGTTCTTTATGATAAATAATATGAGCATTGGGACATGAATCTGTTGCTTGATACTCTATTCCAATATCTTCATAGTGGCACATAATTCTCGGTATGAGCGAGGGAGAATATTCGATGGTGGTAACAAAAACTCACCTATCAATCTATAGAAAAAATATAAGTTGTTAATATTAACAATATTTATGGTACATGTTTCACCCTTTAATTACTACAATGACCTATATGCCATATCTTAGCATACGTGACATTTTTATGTTGGATAAACCATTCATAACCTTCAAGTTCAACAGCAACAAAACAACAGAGAGAAGAGTTTTTTGGGAGCCTTCGTAAAGGGTCGTGGCTGCCTTCTCAAGTAGAGGTATATCATGGATGACATCAACATCATCCTGATCATCATCATCAGTTGTGCCAGTACTAAATGTGTCATGGATCAATGTATTAGTACCATCATCTTCAAATGTGTTATCTGGCGCATGATCGTCATCTTCCATGGGATCATAATCTTTAGCTTCCATATTCGCACCTCCATGGCCCATATCACATACTGCCCTAGGGAGGTCGACCTATATGAAAATCATGAACAAAAATAAACCATGATAATGATCTCATAATCAAGTGCATTGCATATATATATATATAAATTGTTAAATAATATAATGAAAAACTTACCAATTGATGATAATCAAACCCCCCTTCAATGTGACCACTATCCCTACAATGTCTCTTAGGTTTTTTTATTAGAAATCTTCTAGTGTTTAAGCCCTTACAATTATTGTAGGGACAATAACATTTTCCATCACCTTTTCTTTTGAAGTTAGACCACAATATATTGATTGTATCTCTATTTTGTTCTTCATTTAGATTGTCTGACATTATCCTTCTTCACTTAGGGAACAACAAATGGAGGCAACTTGAGACCACAAATGGAGGCGATTTGTTGATTGAGGGTGCAGGGAACAACATCCATCAGTACTTTTATCAAATTGTAAATTTCAATTTTGAACCATTCTATGAATATAGAACATGGATGTATGTTGGGATTAATGGGAAGTATGCACTAAGAGGGGAGGGGTGAATCAATACCTGTAGAAATTTTGTATCCCCTTTATCAATTAACCTTTGTAATCAATTGTATATCCATTCAATCTAATTTAAACTATCTTGATGTGAGTTATATCAAATCATACCACTAACATACATGTGAACATTCATAGAAACATTCTTGAAAGTAAATTGACACATAACATAAGATATGATATCGCAGAAAACTCCTGTGAGGAAGTAAAAACTACGGTGGGGATGGTACCCACAAAATCTTCACTATCTATAGATTAGAAGGGGCTGGTTAAGGCTTACAATTTCATCACTTTTGATGATCTACCCTGTTAGGAGTATCAGTGGAGACCTGTTAAAGTCTACTCTCTTAAGAGCTTTAGCAGCACTTTTGAGTGTGCACTTGGTTAAGAGATTTGTTGTTGTATTGTTAAATCCACCTTCCTTGAAAGGATTTTTACACTTTTCTCCACTTGTTAGAATGATAGAAAATTACAAATTGACCTAGTAAATGCAATCTCCTATTGTTGATACAGATCCAATTTAGTTTACATAAAAATATTATCACCTAATTGTGATTGAATAATACCTCTAATTCTCGGTATGCTTTGTTCTTGGTTCTTGCTAACCAAATTCACCTTTTGTTGTTCCTATTTTTGAAAATCTCAATCTGATCCATAGATGTGCTTGTCTGATTCATTCATGTTCTCCTCTCTCTTCACATCATATATTTATAAATAATAATGAATGACTGCATCATCTATTTATAGATGGATTGACTTCATCAAGTTTTGATAAAAACAATGTTAACTCTAAGATTAAGTTTACAACTTATACCTAGATCTCCTAGTCTATGTGTTTTAAATCAGTTAGACTAATTAAAGAACTTACACTCATGTATCTTGTCCCTAAAGAAATGGATTTAAAACAAATGGATATCCTGTAAATATAATACACTTGTTTTATCTAACGTGGAAGTCAGATCCACTTTTTGCGGGTTATAACTGACTTTTGGTTTCGTCTGTCGGTCATGCTTGACTGTACTTTGGTTTTGTTCTATCAGTTGCACTGTAACTATCTTTTTGGTCTGCACTGTGACTTTCATATCAAGTTCCTCTATCGGGTTCCACTTTATCTTTTTATCTTTGTGCTTTCAGTTTACACACTAAGTTGTGTCATCGATTCTCTTTGCACTTAGTCATCTTTGGTGATCTCTTAGTATCTGATCTTCAGTTTTCTCAGTCCTGTCTTTCGGTGTATGCTTACCGAGAGTGTTGTTTTCATACTAATGGCAAATTAATGTCATCAATCTCCCCCATTGACATTAGTATCAAAAATTGATATGTGCAAAATACTAACAAAATGTTAAGTATATACAACATATATAATTTCCTTAGTCATTTGATGACTCCCCCTATGTATATGCTAGTATATTTGTACATATGATGTCTTTTCTTCTACATATCATTCTTCCATATGAATATACATACACATATCTGTCATTTGCCCATCTGAATGAATGAATGAATATATGTCATTTTCTCTTTTTGTATTTTGTACTCATCATTTTCCCCCTTTTTTGATATTAAGGGCAAAGGTCTTTACATTAGAACTTATCAAAAAATGTGGGAGTGTGAAGAATTCATGTCTTCCATCATCTTCTCCCATTGTTCTTTGAGGTTCTCCAGAGCCATGTGATCGAGTGTGATCTTTGAATTCATATCGTAGATGTTTTCTGCTACAGACATCTCGAGAGTTGCAATTAGTTTCCTTGCTGAACTGATATGTTGTTGGAGCAGTGTAAGATTTGGTAGAAGTTGAGCTTGGACCTCGGTTACTTCTTCCCTAAAATGTGTTTCTGCCTCCCATAGCTCTTTCCTTAACCGTTTAATCTCTATGATTTTCTCATAATGCAGTTTGATTGCATTGTCTCCATCGGTGGTTAAGCTTTATGCACTATTTTCTAGATCTATATCCAGCTTTGCAATGTTGTCACTATTCTCCTTAGTGAACTTTTCTATTGTGCTCAACTTTTGAATTAAGGCTATAGCTTCAAATATGATTGGATCTAATGCAGTGATGAATTATGATAGCTTTACCTTATTTACTGCCACTTCTTGGCTGATGTTCTCAATGAGATTTTGTTGGTACTTCATTTCAGCTCTCTCCTTTATTTCCTTCTCAGCATCAATGTTCTGAGTTGTGATTGTGTCGGTGAGGGTAGCTAATTGATCAAGTATTGGCTTTCTTTGATCAATATCAACATCGGGTTATAATTTGATGTAATATGTCCTGTGTTATCTCCAGTACCATGGAGTCCCTATGTTGTTTCTTCAGCTTCTCTTGCAATGCCTTCATTTGGCATATTTCTCCATATTCATGTAATGCTTCAAAGTCAAGTGTAGAGGGGTCACACTTCGATATTTCTATAAGTTCATCCAGGGTGACTTCTAACTTGTTCTTCTTTGATTTATTCTTCTTCTACTGTGACTCGGTAGGATGTAAAACCATTGCCAATTTTTCTTCCTTTTCTGTTGTGCTCAATGAAGTGACCTTTTGTGCTTCTTTCTACTACTTGGCATTTGTTTCATCTTGTCGAGTGTTTGTAGACGTCTCCACATTCACCTTAACATCATCGATAGCATGCTTGTTAGTTTCCTCAGGAGTACCATATTTTGGTTTGTCTCCTTCATTGGTGTCCTTTGCTTCATCAGTCTTGGTTTCTGCATTCTTGTTTTGTGAATCTACATCTTTTTCTTTATCTCCTCCTGTAACCTTATTAGTTTCAGTTACATCTTGATTATCTCCGATGTCTTACTGACCATCATTGTTATCTTTCGTTTCCTCTTCCCCTGCATACTTTGGAGTATCCTTCTCTGGTGACTTGCTTGATTCTTGCAGGATATCGATAGCTTGTATCAATATTGGCATATTTCCTGGAATATTCACTTGTGCAGTATCAATCGTTGTGTCTTGCTCATTGGTTTTATCCTTTGCAACAGTGATATCTTCATCCTTATTTATTTCCTCTGCTGGGTCATCGGTAATTTATATGACATTAGTGTCCACAATGTTGTCATTTGTGTTATCTAGCCATGATTCATCTACAAAATTTGTAGTCTTGTTGCATGTTGTATCATCTTCTTCTTTATCTAACTCAATATATGTGTCATCTTGAGTTGCCTTGTCAACATCTTGTTGTTGAAGGTCTTTGTCAGGGATTTCCTCCTCAATAGGTCTATTCATAATCTTGCACGATTTCTTGTGGCTTTCCTGCTCAAGCTCTATAAGCTTTCCTTCAAGGAATTTGTATGCTCTTAGCTTTGGTGAGAATTCATTTTTATACTTCTCCATCATTTCATCAATTTCAACCTTCTTTGATTTAGGTGGCATGAGAGAAACTAGTACTATTTCTCTTATCTCTTTTTCATTCTTCAATGCAAATGTCCAACAGGATTATAATCTATCCAAGAGTTCCCTAGGTACATAACTACCTTCAAATTGTACTGGTACATATTTGAAGTTGCACATTTTTTCTATGATGGCGTCCTCAATTTTATTTTGATTTTCTAGATTTAGTTTCAGCCATATTCTAATGTTTGAATTTGTAATACATCTAGAATTTGCAATATATACACAAATGTCATCAATAGACTCAGGTTCTTTTACCTTGACACTTTCTACCTCTACAACTTCATCTTTCTCGGTGTCTTCTACATCCTCTCGAGTTCTTATGAATTTCCTTCCTCTTTTGTTTTGTCCTCTTTTCGGTGCGAGAGCTTTCCTCTTGTAAGTCCTGACCTTTCCTTTCTTTAGAGGTGAAGGAGTATAATCTTTTGATGTTTGGATT
Source organism: Thuja plicata (assembly GCA_018584345.1). Lineage (NCBI taxonomy): Eukaryota > Viridiplantae > Streptophyta > Pinopsida > Cupressales > Cupressaceae > Thuja > Thuja plicata. The sequence continues at coordinate 69,829 of MU224538.1, read as the reverse complement.
CTTTTCCTAGAAGCAGTTATTTTCCTTGGATATTTAGTTGGTTGAGGAGGTGGTGAATCTAACTCTATTTCCTTGGAGTCATCCTTTCCTTCATATTTACCGAGAGATAAGTGTTCTTTGGTTTCTTCCTCCTTTTCAACTTTTTCATCCTATTCAGCTTCTTCCTCGGTTGCTGACAGTATCTTTTTCAGATTCTTCACCATCTTGTCTTTCTTTCTGACAATTTTCTTAACAACTAGGCAAGATTTGATTCTTGTCTTGGCCTCTTCATATGTTCCAACTTTTGGTTGTTTCTTGTCCAATGATCCATTGATCAAGGTATCAATTGCCTTAGTTGCAAGATCAATGTTGATCTCGTACTCTAATGGTTGCAACCATGTTGTCCTCGATACAACGGGCTTAATGTATGTATTGTCAGTGTCAACCATGAAGCATATCTCATCCTTATATTATTCAATGAGTTTCTCAAGGATTCTTACCCTCTTTTGCATTCATTCTTTGAATACATTGAAGTATTCATCCATAACTGTCTCAAAGCTATCACCTAGTGTAGCTATGTGCTCACTGATTTACATAGTGACCAGTTTGGTGGTGTCCCATTGAACATCTCCAACCGATGGGAATTCTTCTTGAAATTAAAAGAAGATACACATTATTAGTGAGCCAAACTTACATGTGTTTGACTTTGCATTCCTGATAGTTTTTAGATTGTCCTTCAACTGATTCAGGAGTAGTTCAGATTAGTCTAATTGTGTTCCCTTCTTCATAATTTTGAACGATGTGTCCACTGCACCTGATGCCATGTTGTCCAGTCTACTTTCTTGGAAGAATTTATAGCCTAGAACACATGCCATGAACTTGATCTCACCATCGGTTATTATTGTAACTTTTAGTCCTCTGCCATCCCATTTGGCTCCTGTCATTTTCTCGGTCTCGGCCTTTGGTGGATGATTTAGTGCCTTAACTTTATTGGTTATGGGGTAACCGGTGACCAGATGAATGACATCTTAGGTTATTTCCTTTGGTTCATCAAGCCATAGCTTTTTTTTGTGCATTCGACTTAGCACTAATCGAACCCATTCAGTTTTGAAGACCTTCAGAAACAATAGGGCATTGGTGAGCCCTTTCACTTTAATATGTTTTTTCTCATCCTTAAGTGTTCCATCATTATTGTACAACTTCTTATAATATTCTTCAACCTCTGATGTTCCTATTTCTATAATCTTGTAGTGTATGAAAGATCGAACATCTTCAACGAGTAAAACCCTAGATGGAATGCATGAAAATGCACCAGTGTTGTCGGGTTGTGAGGCAACCTCAGGATGGATCTTATAATTAGGTTCCTCACATGCCAAATTCTTAATGATTTTGAACTCATCTTTCTTTTTGTTCTTGGATTTCATGGTTCGTGAAGTCGAGGACATTTTAAAATTTAGGGCTTCCTGCGTAATGCGTAAAAACAAAGTTCTCGGTCTCGTAGAACTTACTATTTTTTCTTGCAAAGATTCTTGAACTACTTGGAGTGATGGTGTGTCAATTCATGATCGCTCTGTGACTTAGTTGCTCTCTTCTCAAAAATCTTCTTTGGTCACTCTACTCTGGGTGTCGTGACAAATGAGTCGTCGTTGCCCTATTTATAGGTGTTGCCATAAAACGTGTGCCATAAATTCTTACCAAATCCTTGGTGTATGAAGACTGAGTTCATCGGTGAAGACTTTACTTTCCCTCAATGACACTTAAAACATTTCAAAGTAGTCATTGTTCACTTTTCTTTTACTGACAGGTTTCAGTATCACTGACAACTTGTTCATTTGCTTGTTTACCGACGAGGCTCGGTTTATATTTAGCAACTTTGCTTTCAACCGACACTTCTTGGTAAATTTAGGGAGTCTTAGCTTTGAGTGTATATCAATGGGTTTCGGTATATATGCCTGAAAGCATAGTTTATCATCAATCTTAACAAGTAATACCATGATGCATCTTTCTTTATGCTAGTTTGGCATTATATAAACATGCTATGGAACTGATTTAAAATAATAACATGGGTAAAGTAGTTCCATACTTACTTATTCTTCTTAGGTGGGGATGGTGATGTCACCAGATCCATTGGATGGGGTGTCACCATTTGCATTGCTCGTTCCAGCTTCATCATTACTTGAAGCTTTTCTCCACATTTTGTCTCTAGCCCTCCGGATATCTTCAATGGTGTTTCCATTGCGATATGTGATTGTCTCTATTATTTGGTCTCTATAGTCTTTCTTGAGATGACCAATTTTATGACAGTGTAAGCATGCCATTCTGGGGTTAGTCCACCCTCTAGACTTTCTAGTTCATTGTCTCATACAATTTGCAGCAATGTGACCATATCTTCTACATGCTATACAATTTATCCAAGTATTGTAGTCCCATACATATTGATTACCGACTCTCTTTGGTTGATAGGAAGTTTCTTGACCTTTAGGCTTCCATGCTTGCCTTTTCTTTTTCCAGCATTCAAGAGTTGTGTGCCCATTCATTTTGCATGTAGGACAATATTTGTCCATGTAGGTTTCCTTCTTTGGTTGTTTCATCCCAGACTTACATTCGTATGCTTTATGTCCTTTCTTGTTACATTTATAACAGAATCCTATGAATGAAGATATAGATTTAGGAATACCTTTCATTTTGCCTCTGCATACATTTGATGTATGGCCTTGCTTTCCATAGTGATTGCATGTAAGTTTTATTGGTCTTGAAATTGTGTAGACATTATTTGGATCAGCTTGATTTGATGATTCTCCATTCTTGGTAAAACCTAGACCGGTATTGTTGTTGACTCTCCGTTGTCCTTCAAGAAAATCATCCATTCTTTTTTGCTTTCTTCAGCTTTCTTGATAATTTCATTATGCTATTGCTGAATTCTTATTTCATGTTTCAACTTTTCATTCTCATCCCTTAGTTCACTGATATTATTTTAATGAGTTCAATATTTAATCTATTTGCCTCTTAACTCATAAGAATAATTTGATTTGTAATTTCATGATGATGCTCTGTAAGTCTTTGTATTTCAGACTCTTTTTCTTGTATCTTTTCTTTGACCTTTCTTTTATCATTAATAGCTAGTGTTCTTTCTTTCTTAGCTTGTCTAGCATTGTTCATGACATCAATCATCCTTACCATCTGTGTTTCTTGACCAATTTGCAGAGATTTAACCTGTCCAACTAGATGTAGATTGATTTCAGTTAGGCTTGTGATACTTTCTTCTGATGAATCTGATGCTTTGCTTGTAGTTGATCCTGAAGACTCAAAGAAATCTAGTACCTCTTCCTCATAATAATCTGTCTCATTACATCGAGATTCCATATTCTTTCTTTCATATTGCAGTTGTCTCATGTTGATTCTAGCTTCTTTATACTGTTCATAGAACATCTTAATTTCAACCTTTTTGTTCTCAATATTTTTATCAAGTCTGTACTTCTCCATTGTATGATCTTTTCTCTTAAGCCTTTAATCTTTCAAAGAAGAGACTAGGCTTTGATACCAAATTTTGGGATTAATGGGAAGTATGTACTGAGAGGGGAGGGGTGAATCAGTACCTCTAGAACTTTTGTATCCCTTTTATCAATTAACCTTTGTAATCAATTATATATCCATTCAATCTGATTTAAACTATCTTGATGTGAGTTATATTAAAACATAACATTAACATACATATGAACATTCATAGAAACATTCATGAAAGTAAATTGACACATAACACAAGATATGATATCGCAGAAAACTCCTGTGAGGAAGTAAAAATTACAGTGGGGATGGCACCCACAAAATCTTCACTATCTGTAGATTGGAAGGGGTCAGTTAAGGCTTACAATTTAATCACTTTTGATGATCTACCCTATTAGGAGTATCAGTGGAGACCTGTTAAAGTCTACTCTGTTCAGAGCTTTAGCAACACTATTGAGTGTGCACTCGGTTAAGAGATTTGTTGTTGGATTGTTAAATCCACCTTCCTTGAAAGGATTTTTACACTTTGCTCCACTTGTTAGAATGATAGAAAATTACAAATTGACCTAGTAAATGCAATCTCCTATTGCTGATACAGATCCAATTTAGTTTACATAAAATTATTATCACCTAATTGTGATTGAATGATACCTCTAATTCTTGGTATGCTCTGTTCTTGGTTCTTGCTAACCAAATTCACCTTTTTTGTTCATGTTCTTGAAACTCTCAATCTGATCCATAGATGTGCTCGTATGATTCATTCATGTTTTCCTCCCTTCACATTATCTATTTATCCATAATAATGAATGATTTCATCATCTATTTATAGATGGATTGACTTCATCGAGTTTTGATAAAAATAATGTTAACTCTAAGATTAGGTTTACAACTTATACCTAGATCTCCTAGTCCATGTGTTTTAAATCAATTAGACTAATTAAAGAACTTACATTCATGTATCTTGTCCCTAAAGAGATGGATTTAAAACAAATAGATATCCTATAAATAGAATACACTTGCTTTATCTGATGTGGAAGTCAGATCCACTTTTTGTGGGCTGCAACTGACTTTCAGTTCTGTCTATCGGTCATGCTTGACCGTCCTTCAGTTTTGTTCTATCGATTGCACTATAAGTGTCTTATTGATCTGCATTGTAACTTGCATATCTAGTTCCTCTGTAGGGTTCCACTTTATCTTTCTATCTTTGTGATTTTGGTTTACACACTAAGTTGTGTCATCGGTTTTGTTTGCACTTAGTCATCTTTGGTGATCTCTTAGTATCTGATCTTTGGTTTGCCCAGTCTTGTCTTTCGGTATATGCTTACCAAAAGTGTTGTTTGCATACTAATGGAAAATTAATGTCATCAATGTAATCTCATAAAATAACAAAATGTAGACACGAAAAATTACTTATTTTTTTATTCTACATTACTTACTATTTTAGCTCACGTTCCACCTGCAACTTGATCAAGTCTTGTTTGATGCTTCAATTTTGTGTTGACTATCCTATAGAAGTATATAGTTTTGTTTTTCAGAAAACTCCAAAAGATTTTATCAGAGAAGGTATAAGCACAAGTGACAAACATGCAGATTTGACCAAGCATTACTTGGAGCTTGACCCATCAACAAATTGGCTTGTGATGATTTTATCACAATAGTACATCTGTTGTTGGGTAAGCTCCAGGTAGTGCTTAGTCAAATCTGCATGTTCATCACCTATGCATGTACCTTATCTAATCAACTCTTATGCATTCATTTAATATTTATTCATTAAGGATGTGATGCACTAAGAAGTCAACCTTGATAGAGGTCACCATTGTTAATATGCTCTGAATCTATGGCTAAAAGACATTATCTCATTTGCAAATATCAAGGCTTTCACAATGGAGACCCATGTTAAAATTCCTCTAGAACATGTTAAATGCCAATATGCACAAATGTTGAATGCTTGAACAAGATATATGATAAACTATAAGTACAAATCTATAATTCTCCAAACATGACATTACAAACAAAAACTTGTATCAACCAAATTAAGTACAAATTTTATAGCAAGCTCTGTTGTTTGATCCTAAAATAAAAAATCATTGCAAAATAGAAATAGTAGCGTAAGTTCTATTGGAGAAAAACCTAAACTATTTTTTCACTTAATTCCATTATAAAATTTACTAAATCCTCTAAATATTCTCATAGCATTCATAAAAATTCCAAAAAAATTGTAAAAAAAATTATTACCTTACCCAGATGTCTATGACTAAGAAGCAACATGAAATACCCTTTGTGTTGGCACTCAAATCAACTTCAAGGTCGATTACCGATCAATAACCCTACAAATGCATCACATGTACACTTGTTTGTGGATGCACAAAGTGGGGATGGAAGTTCCCAAGAAATATTGGCATGATCCTTGTTCTTGTTGTTTGCATATGCACAAATTTATTCCTTCTACAAGCTTGTTCAAGGTGGTGTAACCTTATATAGCCACTATACTTCATGGAATGGATGTTTAAATTAGAATAGATTTGCATTGAAGTGGTTATGTGGAGATATAGAGGCATTGGAGGGTCAAAAAGCTCATACAGTAAACATGTATGTAGGAAAAGCATGGAAATAGAGCCATGGGAGCAGTAGCAGACATTTTATCCACACAAGGGGAGCAACATCAGACCCATTGAAACTATCTAATTGGACTAATTGCAGTATTAGATTCTTCAAGACTCAGGTTGACTAACTGTATGAGACATATAATTTGTCTCTCATGTTATGTACTACAACTATGGAATTTTCATGGTGATGGCACAATAGTGACAACAACAGGTCTCGACATGTGCACAACAAAGAGAACAAAATGGAGAGGATGTAGTTGTGTAGGAGAATGATGCCCAGCTTTGTATGGCATCAAATTTCAGATTAGTATTCAGATACCTATTTGAGACTTGAGTGATTTGTTTATGTAAATTAGCCTCACTTTGATTAGGATTTATTAGTTGTTAGAGTTCGTTAATTGCTTAGTCAGGATAGTTGATTATTCAGTCAAATTGAATGTCACACACCTTATCTAGTTTCTTTTATTTAAATTCATTATGCACTCACCTATTAAAGCATGTATGTTCTAATTTTAGTAATGATGTATATATAATTTATTTTCTAAAATTTTAATGGGAGTTATTAGTTGCAACAAACCCTATTTAATTGACTGAACATAATAAAAAGTCAGCCAAGATGAAGTGAATCACCTTAGATTTGGTTAAGGACTATTTGATCCATCATAGTGAAAACTCTTCACAGAATTATGAATATTTATTGCAATATTTTGCTAAATAAAGGGCTTAGTAGCACACATATAGGTCATCAAGCATTGGATTAACTTGCTCCCATCCAGGTCAATGTTGCAGATGATGAGTTGGTACCTATAGAAAAAAATGTGTTCTCTCCATCTTGGGATTTGTTTGTTTTAGGTTTTTGCGATTTTGAAGCTTATCGCTTTTGAGAAGCTTTGTGATGATTTTATTGAAGAGATTAGACTAGATATGTGTCAGTTAGAGTGGAAGTGGTGCAGGGCAGCTAGGACTTGAGTTTTCTTAGGTTTTTTTTAATATAATAAAGGATGTGCTCTAGATCATCCTATTTTTTGTCTTAATCCATCTTGTGTGGAAAAGGATCCTCTGGTCTGTTTATAAACCAAGGATGCCTTATTTCATTGGACTGTCTTGTTTCTAGTGCTTTATGCAAATTTTAGAGTTTGGTTGCAAAAGTGATTCTTGGGTCTTGTGTACCTATTTTTGATCATTTCTAGGTTCTTTGAGTCATTTTCCGCTTGGTGGGATACTGACTTGTTGGCTTTCTTAGGACTTGTCTTAATGTTGTCAAAAGTTGCACATTGTAAAAATGTTGTCAATGCAACATTTCACTAAAATGTTGCTCGAGTATACAACTCTGATCCCAATGACCCCAACTAAATTTGAATTATTTGGATCGGTTTGGGATTTTTTTTTATGTGGGAAGAGGCATGTCCAATCGGGACAGAGACAAAAAAACATTATGGAGCAAGGTTTGATGAGATTTCACTATTTTCTAAACATTTTTTAAGTTGTGTGACCGTGTACAGATTCCATATTCTGATCAAGTGCTTCCATAACTTTCCTTAATGAATTACCTTTCTGTTTCACTTGGTTTTAATTTAATTTGGTTGTCATTTTCTTGAGTTAGAGGGAAAACTGTGTCTGGAGGTCAAAAAACCACAAGAATTAGGGTTGGGTTGGAAGATGTGGCCCTAACTTACTATTTCACCATGGGAAATCAATGCCACTAGATGAAGAGTAATTTAAGGCAAGGTTCTAATGAATTCCAAAGGCTTAGAGTGGGGGAAATTGATTTGGGGCTTGAACTTTGATGCCCTAGGCTAATATTGGGTATGCATGTAGCCTGTGAGAAGGAGAAAGGCATGCAGCAGCAGAAGAAAAGTGAACTTGGGACTAAGTATTGATTGAATCAAGGTATTTGAAGACCATAAAACCCTTCCAAATTATTGTAACTATGCTAAGTACACAACTTTAGACTAATCCATTAGGCCCTAGCTTAATCTGATCACTTAGGCTAATGTGATGTTGTGACAGTTTAAGGTTGCAGGATTAGAACAGTCGCTTGTCACTTTGGGATTTAACCTTATGGTGTTTGAATATCTTAAAACTATTGTAAGGGAACAAATTAAATTTTTCTTCTCAGACAAAACTTATCCTTTCCTGGATTATGCAAAGAGAATGGGGCCAAGAGAATGCAAAGAGCCCATTGTGTATTTTATAAGTCTCAATTTATAAAAAACACCGACTATGAGGCCACTAGAATGCACACATATCATTGTATATTTTATAAGTCCTCCAAAATGTTGAAGTCTTATAGTATATTTAATAAGTCTTAACTTGTAAAATACACTATAAAGCTGGTACATTCTAGTGGCTTCATAATGACTTCATCCACCAATGCCTATATTATAAATAGTATTGGTACCTAGTGGCTTCATAATGACTTCCTCCACCAATACCTATATTAGAAATAGGAGCCATTACTATTGAGCTACCAAGACATCTGACAAAAAGAATTAATAACAATCTTAATCACCCACATTTATTGTGCTTCCATTTGTTTACAAGGTTGATAGGGCAATAAAACCAACATTTAGTTGTAAGAAATACCTATATTATTTACAGTAGAATAGTTTTCATATTCATTGCCTCTCTAGGACATAGATTTATATTATATTTCTATTTACTTTCTGCAACAAATCAAGCCTATAGGCTAGCACAAATGGCAAGACATTGAACTGGAAGTTTCAGAAAAGTAACATGTCACATGCAGCTTCATTAAATAAATTACAAATTAAATTTCTTACACAGTCAAGAAATGCATAGCCATTCACAGTTTGGCGCATTTAAAACTAGTCCAGATTCCCAGTGTTAAGTCAGAGAGTATATCACGAGGAAAAAAAAGAAAAGGCTGTCATCCAGGAAAGGATAAGTTTTTTCTGAGAAGAAGCTTGTGGGTGTTTGTGGATTTAACATTAACACTACTAAAAATAAACCCTAAGGGCACAGATTACATTTTTCCCTATTATTTGAAATAAGTAATAAACCCTAAACCAACGTTTGATTGTTAACATTCACTGCTTAAAAATAAACCCTAAGGGCACAGATTACATTTTTCCCTATTATTTGAAATAAGTAATAAACCCTAAAACAACGTTCAATCAGATATGAGCTCTAAATGATTATTATATTATATATTTAATAGAAAAATAGCCTATATGTTTATCACATAGATCTCTACAAAATTCAATTTGTATTAAAAAATGTTACCTTGTACATGTAGATAGAACTTTGCTCCTTCAATGTTTATCAAAGATCAGTAAAGAAGAGCCATTACATAGGACATTACACCCCAGCCAGTTACATTGTTTTCCCACTTAGCTTTGACCTCAATTTCGCTTCATCCCACTCCTTTTCTCTCTTCGGAAATAAAAATCAAAATGATTTGGTTTCACTTTTTTTTTCTTATTTCTAAAATCATTGTGTTAATAAATCTATGAATTAAATAATCATTAGGTAGAGATTACTTTGATTCTCTCTCACAAAGCTAAATTTGGAGATCTTTTTTTCTTGATGATTTCTACTTTGGATGTACTAGCATTTGAGATTATGTTGCAATAGAGGGTTCAATGAAAGTACACCATATTTTAGTTATAGTAAATTATCATGCTCTTAGAATTTGTTCATTTTCTATCACAATGGAAAAGAGACATTGATCAAATACTGACAGTCATGCATGAAGAGAGGAAGGCTTTTACTATTATGAAGTAATGATAAAAATTGAATAATGATAGTGAAATGAAATGGTACCCTTCAGTGACCCAAAGATGTAATAGAAGATATGCATGAAATAGTTCAAGGTAAGTCAAATAATAGTAAAGAGCGTAGAATCATTAGTTATAAAGATCAAACAAGATAAGAAATGATGAACAAGATATGTTCAAGGTGATTTCTATTTATTACAAGGCACACCATTTGAAGCACATGACAATAATTTCAAGAGTCAGTAAACACAATGAAATAAAATGCATCAAAGACAATGAATATACACTGAAAGGAAAGGACAGTGTCAATGGCTATTAAAATAGCAATGCCATAGTAGCATGAAAGAGATTAAAGGAAGTGTAAGTAATAAGAAAGGCACTGATAAAACAAGTAACAATGATCCCTATCACTAGTATAAAAGTAAAAATGTGAACAAAGGCATCAAATGGTGTCACCAACCGCCAAGGGAACAATGCTATTCACTCTTGGAGATAGTGATAAAATGCATGAAAAATCAATCACTAATAAGAATGAAGATAGTGTTGTA
>MU224537.1:1402055-1415535 GCA_018584345.1 Thuja plicata | reverse complement strand
CAGGTTTGGAGAGTGGATTTGCAGGGGTTTGAAAATGCCACCATGCCCTAGGTGTATGGCACCATACATGCACCTCACAGCGAATTAGGACAGTCATCCTAAAACTCAGTTGGAGATTCCCCAAAGTATAAAAACGTGGATTTGGAGTTATTTTACATGCCCTCACATGATCACATTATTAATTTGTGCTTTGGCATAGGGGAAAGGGTACTTGTAGTGTAATTTGAGCCCTAATTAGGCCTATTGGTCTGGTATAAATCTTGCAACAGCAACAGTCATCACTCCAATCTACCCCTTGGTGTTAAGAAATGTTTTGTAAGTTCCAAAAATACATTAGAATCTCTGACCAAACTATCCCCTCATTTGGGAGTATTTTGTCTTATGCCCAATTTTCCTCCTAGGAAGGGCTACAAGCAGATTTCTAGGCTTGTGCAACAACATAGTCTTGTGTATGTTGTTCAATGGTTAAAGAACCATTGGAACTAATAAAATGGGATCCAAAATAGGCCAGGACCTTGTTCATTAGCCACCCCTAGTCTTGGTACTCACTTCTTGGGGTCTAAGTAACCTCCTCATTGTATTGACCTCTTGGTAACTTGTTGTTCATACCACTTAATAAGTTGTTGATCATTGGTGTTGGGACTTAGACAGACCTAGTGATTAGGTTCCATTATCTTTTAAGGTTGTGATAACCTTCTCTAGTCCTATTTGGTACTTGTGATAAGTACATCAACACCAGACCTTTCACATTGGGTGTTAAGGAGTTCAACTTTCACCAAGTTGCTCATTGTTTGGAGGCTTCCGCTGACCACTGCTGCATCAAAGTGTGTGTTGATCTCTTCCTTCACAAAAAAATGTATCTTGACAGTTATTGCCACCTCCAATTCAGGTGGTCAGATGACACCTTGCTTACTAAGTCTAGCTCCAAGCAATTATATGGCCTCCTTACTAAATACTGCTCCATATTTCCGCATTTGAATTCATGTTGGAACCTTAACCTTGAACCCAAGATTTGGTCCAAAATATTTTGCAATCTCTGGTCCTCCCTCTCTGAGCCTAAATTAAATGTTTTATGTGGTGTCTCCTCTTGCACAGGCTACCATTCAGACTTCCTAGTGGTGAACCTAGCCTCTGTTCAATCTGCTCTCTCCCTGAATCTGTTAGCCATATTTTCCTTACCTGCCCCTTTGCTCTTGAAATATGGAAGCCATTTGGCTTCCCTCGGCATTATGAGGCCTCTTTCATAGAAATCATCTATGGTCATATTGATGGATTGAAGCATCCTTTTAATAGTTTTTTTTGCACTTCTTTCTACTTTAGTTATGTGGAATATATGGATAATGAGAAATGATATGGTTTTTGTGGTAACTACAGAAACCTTACTAAGTCTCTCAAGAGGCTCATATACCATAAAATTGTTGTGCAGGTGACAATGGTAATAAAGATTAAAAGGAATAAGCTGGAGGATCTCTTCAAGAATGGCATGGTCAGACTGGGATCATGGGAGGTATCCCATGGATACACCTGGTCAAGAGAATCCCAAGAACTTGCCCCCTTTAGATCTGCACTCCATAACTTCATGACAGAAGTTAAAGACCTTAACAAAGAGGACAGACCAGTGATCAATGTAGTCCCAATCACTATTATACCAGTACCATAATTTCTAGTAGCAACACCCCTGAGCCAACCCTATGAACAACATATTAGGAAAGATGAAGTGCTCAGGTGGATGGAAGGACAACAAGGCTAGGTGACATGGGTACCCTTAAGGTATGATGACTTCATGTGATATTCCTCTGTTACACAATCTTTTTTTGGAAACATATTTTGGTATCTCTGTACATAGACAGTGATATCTGGATCCCTAGATATTTATGTTATATTTTAGATATGGCAGTCAGGTGTAGTTAGATATCTATGTAGGACTGATATATAGTCTACCGAACATATATGTTTGGCTCTCTTTTTGATAGCTGGTATGAGCAAGACACCTGAATGTAACTGTTTCTTATGAACTCTCATATATGTTTAATAGAAAAAAAATTGATATATTTATAAAAGAAAGGAGAAAAGTAAAAAAAAAATTGATATATTTATAAAAGAACGGAGAAAAATCAGGAATACTTTATTGCAAGGTAAGAAGGAAATGAGTTTTCTCTCTCATATCACACAATAAATGCATGTAAGCAAGTAAAATCATAAAATATCTAGATATCAAAATAGATCTATCACAAGAAAATAAAGGAGAGCAGAAGAGAGGTTAAAATTGAAAATGGTGTAGATAAAGAAAAATAAATGCATAAATAAAGGTGATTATAAAATATGAGAATATAAAGGTGGCAAGTGGAAAAGAAAAATAATAAAATGATACCATATTGGAATAGTTTTAAGAGAAAATGGAGTGTGAGTTTTTATTGGCAAATTATCACTTCCAAAAACTAAAACAACAATAATGGTAATGAATTTGATCCAAATATTCTAAGGATTTTTCCTAAAAATAACACACTGGACTATCGGGTGAAAGGATGAAATTAGTTGAATAAAGAAAATATATTAGCTAAAATTATTAAGGTGATTTTGGAAGTGAATATTTAACATCTCAGTTATTACACTTTTTGCCAAAGTATTTGATTACTAGTCATTGAGAGGAATATTTGGACACTAGATTTAGAAAACATGGGAAATTATGTAAACTTAGATCTCTACCAAAGGTTTGATCAAGTTCTTGAATAGAGAGCGAAACAAAGAAATAATGGAGAAATTCCCTTGGTTTATAATCAAAGTAAGAATATATCTAAAAAAGTATGGGAACCAAACATTGACCCTATAATTTATAAAATATCCAAATTACCAACACGGGTTTGTCTATATAGTTTACCATAAAAATACTAGGATCTACGAATTTGGGAAAATATTAGAAATTCAATTGGCTCTTTCACTAAAGTAAATGAGAAGATAGTAGAGGAGAAGCAAGAATTTTTGCCAAATTTTACACTTATATCAATACATAATAAGGTGTTTTATCAGAGAGAACTATAGTTTTCAGACATGGATAGATGAATTGGTTTTGTTTGGGTAGAAATCTAGTAGATACAATGTCAAATATGGCCATGTAAAGGTCACCTAGATTTTGGAAAGGAAAAAAAGGACCCTCCCTCTTCAACTATGCTGGAACGAGTTTGGTCTAACCAAAGCGGACACTTTTAACTTGGGATGCCCTACAAAAGAGGATCCCAAAAATCAAAAAATTCAAAAGGATAGGCTTTCAAGGCCCTTAGGGATATGTTAATTTTAAGGAGTAAGAGGAAATAATTGATCATATTCTATTGGGATGTTCCTTTTATAAAAAATGTAGGAAGTGGCTTTGTGCCAAACTGGGTTGGGTTAGTGATCTCCCAAATGACATTATTTGTTTATTTCAAACTTGGTTACAAATCAAAAAATTAGTTGCTTTTAGTTTCCTATAGAGTGTTTGTCCTTCTATTCTCATTGGGAAATCTGGAAGGAAATGAATGGGATAATATTTCAAGAAAAATAAATGTTGTTGGTTTCCTTTCAGAATAAGGTTGAGTATTCTATAGTGCAATTCATAAACTGTAGATTGGGATATGTGGCTCGAAAGAATGCAAATTTTATACAATGGGATGCGAAGATGAGACTAAGTTGGAATGTTCAATGAGTCCCTCCATGGATTGGAAATAAAAATAATAATGTTACATCTTCTAGGAATAGTGTTTCTTGGTCCACACCTTCATTTGGATGGTATATGTTGAATTTTCATGGAGCTTCCATAAGAAATCCAAGGATCCCGAGAGCTAGTTTCATAATAAGAGATTGGAATGGGTGTATGATAAGATCCTTGTTAAAACATTCATCCAAAGGCACTAACAATGAAGCTGATTAAAGACTTTAGTTCACGGCCTTAACATTTGTAAGGAGATAGAAATAAAAAAAATTAACAATTGAAGGAGATTCTTCTCTAGTAATTAACGTCATTCAATTTGGATCAACTCCAAATTGGAAATTTAATTCCTTATTAGAAAATTTTTGTAGTGCAACAAAGTTCCTACCAAATGTTGATAGGACTATTTTTTTTTATGCAGCTACTAAAGACAAAACCTTATTTAGATAATCATAAATATGCTCTAAATTAAATTCTATACAAACATATTTTTTGCACTATTGTTTATCTCACATTTATAATCTTATATGCAAACAAATATCTCTAGAATTCTCATCCCTATGGTAGCAATGGAGCCACAATTTGAAGTGATTTTAAAAGAGTGTATAGTTTTTGGTAAAACATGTAGACTCATAAGTTTCACTCACAATATTGAGAACAATTATATTATTTATGATTGAACTAAAATAATGCATGTTGATTTTATGTGTTACAAGTGATTCTTAGAAAAATTGCTAAGTCTTTCTACCAAAGGGGAATACCCAGATAATACTTGTGTATGACAAGAAGCTTAGCATATGTTTTCTTATAGTTATGATGATTTAAAAGTGGGATGTAAAAAATAGAGGTTTAAAGTTTAGTGCTAATGAAAGTTTTGAAGATGACAAAGATTTGTTGAAGAGTTTAATGAGGAGTTTGAGGGCAGGAGCAAAGAGAAGCTTTTGCGTAGGTTGATTGTATTCTAGGCTAACTAAAGCTAATGCAGAGGACCTGTCAAATGTCATTGTGTATGATAAGAAGTTGGAGCTCTTCAAGATCGATGAAAAGTAGAATGCTAAATTCAAATCATTTTGTTTAGAATCTACCTATTTACTAACAATTGCACCTTGGTGTGCAATTGGTACACAAAAGTGGTGGGAACATTTTGGCATTTACTTTGTATAGATGTGTATTATACATGAGTCCAAATTGTAAGATATAGAGATAGAGGAAAATGTGGAAAAAGAAATATGGAGAGATAGAGATGGAATGATAGAGGAAAAGGGAGAATTAATTATAGAATATATAATATTAAGCATAATTATAATATTAATTATATAAAATATATATATTAAGAAATAAATATAATTACAAAATTATTTAAAAATAAATTTACATTATTAGATTCATTATACAAGACACATGAAAGAGAAATACATCACATATTTTAAATCACATGATATCACCATACTTAAAATTTAGAATTCAATTCTCAATTTTATTTTTGTATAAAGTAAAATAAAAATTTAAAGTATAATTTCTAAAAGAATTAGAAAAAAAATAATCGGTGAAAATATATGATTTTATTAATATAGTATAATAAAATAAAATTATATTTAGAGCTCTTACCAAAACCATCTCCTTGCAGATTATCCATTGTATCACCCCTATTACAAACTAATGCAAAATTTCCCCTCTAAGGCAGAATTTGATGCTACACCTACATACCCCACCCTACATTACCACCCTTCCCAGACCATACCAAAACTAGGCAATTAACAACCCATCTCATTACATTTGCAGGAATTCAAAATGTCATTTTTAATGGCTATCAATAAGCACTCAACCATACAAACATTAAAGCTAGAAACATGTTTATAAATCATTAAAATAAACTTAACATAAATGGGCCTTCAACCTTGGAAGACTAGATCCTTCCCCTTCATGTCTGTGACATCCACCATCACTAGGTCTTTAATCCAAAAATATGAGGGCTCAAAGGAAGGAGAAAATGTCCCTTCTCTCTTCTTTACCTCTACTTCAATTTGTGACATGGCCTCTCACTCCTACAAATATTCTAGCAAATATTTCCACTCAACCTCCGTTTCTGACCTATGGTCCTCCCTTGAGCCTTTTGAGCTCTGAATTATTAATGGTTTGAGGTCATCCTCCCTTGGCTCCATTGTAAGTTAGAAGCCCTCATCATCCTGAATTCCCTTCCCTAGAATGACAAACTCTATCAATGCATTTAGCCCTTCCACACACTCATCTACAACACATTTTTAAACCACCCATTTCACCTTTGCCTTGGTACCAAATGTGAATCCCAAAACCAAAAACATTTCCAGAAAATCAACATTAACTCAATATATGTGCTCTAGTTTTAGGAATTGCCCTCATACTATAAGATAAAAAAATCTGTAAAAATAGAGAGTCGTGAATTTTAAAAATAATTTTCAATCTCTTCTCCAATATCTCCCCTATGAAAGCCAGTTGTTGATTAGATGTGAGAATAGTAAAATTCACCTCCATGTTACCCAACCTCCATTAACTCGCACAATTTAATTTTACAGAACACTCTAAAGATAATGAGCCCAATGTCATTCCTTTAAATGTGAGGAGCTTGGGAATACAAACTCCAAATTAAATGTATATTGTCCCAAATGTCACATCATTTTCTGCCTTGCAAGATAGTGATGAAATGTTTGCATAACTAATGTACTTTTATGGGATTTCATCCCAAACTAATCACAAAACCTCATCCATGGGTATGAAGGATTTTTATTATTAAACAATGTTTCCCATTTTGATAATTAATCTGTCACCCCATTACTCGATCTATACACATGAAAAATTCTAAAGTCTTTAAAAGTGCTCAAAATTATACAGGTGGATAAAATATATTTATTAATGTTCCATGCCAATGCATTTCTCTTCTGTAAAGAATTTATAAAGACCATCAAGTCACCTTCCAAATGGAGCTTATCAAAGCGGAGTTTTTTCACCCTCAAATGTTGCTTAGACTTCTGCCACATTGTTAGACTCATCCTATAATTTTTTGGCCCCGATTGCAATGATATTACTTTTGGAATCCCTTGCCACAAAGCATGCTCCAAAGGGACCTAGATCCCCCTTCAAAGTGCCATTGAAATTGACTTTAATCGATCCATCCTCGAGAGGATCCCACTCCACATCCTTATTGATTGTCGGAGAGGGATTAACCCCACGGAGCCCATTAATGGTCATGAAAATAAAAATTTAATAAGACAAAAAATTTAAAATTAAATTAATTCTAATAAATTTTGATTATTATTTAGAAATAATTTTACTATAGTTTACATTAAATTTTTTGTTATTTGTATTTATATTTATACAATTGACATGAAGTTATAACAGTCATTCAACGAAAATGACTAGTAGGCTAAGGTCAAACTAAAAGGAGGAGAGGAGACAACACACCTTCAAAGTAAAGGGATGCCAAAAGGTAGATGAAAATGAAAGGGTGAATGGTCTATTACTACCTATGAAGATGAGATTAAAATATCTTAAAAATATTAAACCACAAGATAAAAAATAATTTAATCATATTCAAAACAAACATAAACATATAAGAAAATATAAAAAATAATTAATTTATCTATACTCATAAATATAAGTTCTAATAATAAATAATATGCTCATAATACAAAAAAAAAGTGAGTAATAAAATTAATATAATAATGCTAAGAAAACACCCAAGAATTAGAGAAAAGAAAAATGGCTATGTGTGCAAAATTGCGACAAAAAAATAGCCCTTCGTAGGGAGGGCTCATAACATCTCTGTGAGAAATGATGTTGCTCTCTACAAATGCCCCTAGGGGAAAAGACCAAGTAGCCACCTAGGCTAACTTTGTGCACCTAGAACTCCTAAATCGTAAGTGAAATTTTGCTGATTTTTTCAGTGTATCTCCGCAGGTGAGTGAAGTGCTTAATCGAAGGTTCTAGTTTTTGGGTATTCACGGATCTCTTTGTAGGGATCGTGGAGTGCAAAGTGGTCAAAAAGTACCATTTCAAAATGCCCATTTGGAACATGACCCCTAGATCCCCAATGGTTGACAATATGGAATCCAAAACAAAACCATATTGGTGCTAATAACCATTCACCTAAACATAATTTATAAGTTATTTTTAATGTGGACCCGCTCACTAGGTAGGAAAGGGGGTGAAGGGGTTGTTTTAATCAAATCACATTGTTTATTGCCTTAATCAAAACCCCATCAATTTATATCCCGTAGAGGACTCGAATTAACCTCTCCTTACCCCATACTTAATCACCTTAACATGTTTGTAGCTCACCAACTGCCATGTAATCACCCATGGGTAATCCTATTACTACCCACCATGAACCCTAAACTTGACCAATTTTCCTTTGTACATTCTGCAAACTTTAGCTCCCGCCGCTTTCGTTTCTTTGTAATCGAGGAGGGTTTCAGGAATCCACTCGCAACTGCTATAGGTGAGGGAATACATCCTCCCATCGTGAAGTAGCAAATATCTCATGATTTTTTTATCATTCAATAAGTGTTTTTAATTTTTTCCCTGCGCTAATAGTTGCATGTTTCAATCATTTCACCTTGAAATATTTTCATGTAATGTGATAGAAAGAAATAATTAGAGGAAATGGGAAATAAAAAGTGTACATTATCGATTTAATCATTACGTGGTGGTTTAGTTTTTATGAATCTGGACAATTTCTTCATATTTTCTTTTTAAATATGGGGGTTTCTCTAGGTTAATCATTATTTTGCACATACAAGTGAGGGAATCCATCCTCCCATCGCAAAGTAGCAAATATCTCATGATTTTTTATCATTCAATAATCATTTGTAATAATTTTCCCCCACTGATAATTGTATGTTTCAATCGTTTCACCTTGAAATCATTGCATGTAATGTGTTAGAAAGAAATAATTAGAGGAAATGGGAAAGAAAGAGTGTACATTGTCAATTAGATCATTACTTGGTGTTGTAGATTTTATAAATGTGGACAGTTTCTTCAAATTTTCATTTTAAATATGGGGGTTTCTCTGGGTTAATCATTATTTTGCACATACAGGTGAGGGAATCCATCCTCCCAACATGAATTACCAAATATATTATGGTTTTTTTAATTGTTCAATAATTATTTGTAATGATTTTCCTGCACTGATAGTTGATTGTTTCAATCGTTTCACCTTCAAATCATTTCATGTAATGTGTTAGAAAGAAATAATTAGAGGAAATGGGAAAGAAATAGTGTACATTGTCAATTTAATCATTACATGGTGTTGTAGTTATTATGAATATGGATAGTTTCTTCAATTTTGCATTTTAGATATGGGGGTTTATTTGGGTTAATCATTATTTTGCACATACAAGTGAGGGAATCCATCCTCCCATCACGATGTACCAAATATCTCACAGTTTTTTATCGTTCAATAATTGTTTGTGATGATTTTCCTGCACTGATATTTGTATGTTTTAATTGTTTCACCTTGACATCATTGCATGTATTGTGTTAGAAAGAAATAATTAGAGGAAATGGGAAAGAAATGGTGTACATTGTTGATTTAATCATTACGCGTTGTAATTCTTTAAGAATCTGGATAGTTTCTTAAATTTTTCATTTTAAATATGGGGGTTTCTCTGGGTTAGTCATTATTTTGCACATTCAAGTGAGGGAATCCATCCTCCCATCATGAAGTACCAAGTATCTCATGGTTTTTTATCGGTCAATAAGTGTTTGTAATGATTAACCTGCATTGGTAGTTGTAAGTTTCAATCATTTCACCTTGAAATCATTGCATGCAATGTGATAGAAAGAAATAATTAGATGAAATAAGAAAGAAATAGTGTACATTGTCGATTTAATCATTACTTGGTATTGTGGTTTTTAATAATCTAGACAGTGTTGGCTTAGTTTTGTAATATATTCAATGAATACATTACAACACTGACTTGGTACATTTATTCATTGAATACATTACAAAATCGATTCTTTCCCACCACAAGTCAAATTTCAAATTGACCAGCCACTTCTTCAATGACCAAATTCCTATAAGAAGGATACAATGCCCTGTAAAATTCATTGAAAATTCCCTGTCTAACTGTTGGTTCTTTATTCCCGCAGTTTGCATATTCTCTTCTCTTGTTCAAGCTGCTAGCCTATCTCATTTATTTCTTGGTTATTCCTTGTTTTTGTAAGCTTATTGTTTGTTTTCATTACAAATTAACTACTTTCATTACTTACTTTAGGTTCAAATCTTTTGTAAAACTAAATCATCATATAGTCAATGTTAACTTAACAATGCATGTAGTCAATGTCAACTTAACCTATTTTCAATTACTAAAGATATCTACTTGCATTGTGCTCATGGTTTTCTTGTTGCTCATGGTTTACTATATGCATTACTTAGAAGCATGGAAGCTTCATAGTCTCAAATTCCATAGTGCTCACTTTCTTTTGTAATGTATTCAATGAACGCATTACAAAACTAACTCAACATTGAATACTTTGTATTTTATTAGTACTTAGATTTTTTACTGTATGCAGTCAATGTCAACCTAACAATGCATATAGACAATGTCAGCTTAATATTGCATATAGTCAATGTCAACTTAACAATGCATGTAGTCAATGTCAACTTAACCTATTTTCAATTACTAAAGATATCTACTTGCATTGTGCTCATGGTTTTCTTGTTGCTCATGGTTTATTGTGCTCATGAAAAAACCCTCCTCACACACAAAGAAACAAAAGCGGTGGGAGCTAAAGTTTCCTAAATGTACAAAGAAGAAATGGTCAAGTTTAGGGTCTGTGGTGGGTAGTAATAGGGTTAGCCATGGGTGGTTTTGTTGCAGTTGGTGAGCTACAGACATGTTAAGGTGATTAGGTATGGGGTAAGGAGAGGTTAAGTCAGATCCTCCATGGGGTAAAATTAGATGGGGTTTTCATTAACGCAAGGGACAATGTGGTTTAATTAAAATGACCCCTTCACACCCTTTCCTACCTAATGAGTGGGTCCACATTAAAAAAAAATTAGAATTTATTCATTGAATACATTACAAAACTATGTCAACAATATGGTGAGTTAGTTTTTCAATGTATTCATTGAATACATTAGAAAACTAAGTCATCAATATGCTCAGATAGTTTTGTAATGTATTCATTGAATACATTATAAAACTATGTCAACATTGTGAAACCCAAGATGATGAAGCTTCAATGCATTAAAAATAAATTATAAACAAAAGGCATGTAAGTATAGTGACCAGTGCAGTTATTCATTGAATACATTTCAAAACTAAGAACTTTGTTGCGTTAGTTTTGTAATGTATTCATTGAGTACATTAAAAAGCTAAGTCAACACTGTGAAATTTGAGACTCTGAAGCTTCCATGCATAAAAAATAACTTAGCAATACTGACTAGTACATTTATTCATTGAATACATTACAAAACTAATTATGCACTATGATGAGCTAGTTTTGTAATGCATTCATTGAGAACATTACAAAACTAAGTGAGAACTGTGAAACATGAGACTACGAAGGTTGCATGCATTAAAAATAACTTATAATTTAAAGACATGTAACTATACTGAGAAACACATTTATTCATTGAATACATTACACAACTAAGGCTGCACTACGCTGACTTAGTTTTGCAATAGATTTGATCTTATAGTAAGCAGTAAAAGCAATAAATTTGTAAGAAAAACATACAATAAGCATACAAAAAGCAAGGAATAAACAAGAAATAAAGGAGATGGCCTACCAATCTGAACAAGAGCAGAGAATATGCAGACTGTAGAGAATAAACCACCAATGGTCAGACAAGGAATTTTAATGGATTTTACTTGGCACTGTATCCTTCTTATACGAATTTGGTCATTGAAGTGGTTGGTCAATTTGAAATTCAAATTGTGGTGGGAAAGAGTAGGTCAATTCATGCACAAGAAAGTTCATTAAATTGGTAGTTCATATGGTGGCTTCATGAATTCAAATTTGTAATATTTTTGGTGTTGTTTATTTTGTGTTTGCATTGTTTATTTTATCTTAATTGGTGAGCCTTACACAATTAGTGATTCATGCAGGTATAAATTATAATTGGATTAAATGCTTGAAGATGTCATACATTTGTGGTTGAATGTGCAAATGAGAGTGTTATGAAAATTTACTATGCACCAATAGTTGTGCATGTATGTAGTTGACTAAATATGGAATGCACCAAGAGTTGTGCATGTATGTACATAAATTGAATATGAAATGTACATTAATAGATTATATTTATATTCTTGGACCAATCCATTGACTTTGTAAATGTGTGCTTCCATTTTTTTTAACAACAATGTAACCTTTTTGGTGCAATTTAATGTGTAATAAAAACAAAACTGTACCAATAATCATGCACTTGTAGTGTTTACTTAATAGTGTAATGGTGAATGGTTATTGGGTGTGAAAGCTATTATTTTTTGGCATTTTTGTTTTATAGGAAATTGCTATCAAAAAGTTGGGGTTTTGGGGTTATCTATGACAAAAGCATAACGATTATTGGTGTTGGAAATATATTAAGGCTAGGTGACTGAGAGAGGGGGTGAATCAGGAACCAACAAAAATTATTCACTTTTATCTTTATTAGATTGTCTAATATGATTGCATGCATGGAACAAAAAAGCATTAAACATCCATAACACTTGACACAATCTTTGGTTACCCAGAAACCTTCCAAATAGAAAGTAAAACTGGGGTGGGGATGGTATCCACAAGATTTAGTACTGCAATAATAAATTTGGTCAGTTAAGGCTTACAATTGACCACTTTTGATGGACTGCCCTGTTAGGAGTAATAAGGATTGTTAGGTCCACCTTGTGAAAGGATTTATACAATACAATAAAGTATGCACTCTGTTAGGAGATTTGATAAGGACTATTAAGTCCACCCTGTTAAAGGATTTTGTTGATACACCTGTTAGGATGAACTAGTGAATGATATGCTATGCAACTTTTATTTGTTGAATAAGATCCTTTGAAATAATACTGATCACCTAAATGTGATAGATGAGTCTTTATTGTGCCTTTATACTGTTGTAGCCTTCTAATCAATCTACCACTTCATATTCACATATCATTACTCATACATCTGCTTCTTCTATTCATCATTTTGGATAAACAAAGTACCTTAAATATATATCTATCCAAATAAATTACCTTCATAAGTCAGCTACTTAACATATTTAATAGTATCAAACAATATGTGCTAAGTTGCCCCAATGCTGATACTCGGGTCTTGTAATCCACTCAGGTGATACTGACACTCGAGCGACACAGTGAATTGGCAACTCTAGCACTCGGGTGACACTGGATGCTCGGGTCATATTGATCCCTCGGAGATGGTAACTTGGGTAACATTGGTGACTCAGGTGATACTGTTCTGAACTAACTTCTCAGTCGACACTGCAACTGCTTGGGTTACACTTCAAGCTGTTGGCTCGGTCAACACTGTATTCATATAAGTGACAAAGTGTTTTGGCACTAATTGACAACATATCTTTCCATAAGGTCTACAATCTCTCCCTTTGGAATTAGTGACAAAAACACTTATCATATCCTAAAAAACTTTAATCAAACTGCCAAGTCAAAACTCCCCCTTACCATGTGATTGGGTACTTGCTCGGGTTTTAACTTCTACTCTGCAACTCGGTTACAACTGACTCTTCTTTTTTATTTTTCAAAAATATTTTTGTAACACTGCTATATATATATATATTCCTCTTCTCTGTACATGTATTTCCTCATATATATA
>MU224537.1:1384954-1396343 GCA_018584345.1 Thuja plicata | reverse complement strand
TGAATCAGTTATCAGTAACTTTAATTCCTTTTACTTCTTTAACTTCAGAATACAATAAAGTAAATACACATTCAGATAACACAATACACAACACACAATTTGATTATGGGGAAACCAAATGGTAAAAACCCTGGTAGGAATTAGCACCCACAATAAACTATACTTGTTTATAGTAATCCCTATTAGAAGATATTGCAACCCTATTAGGAGTTGTTCTTTACAAAGCAATAAGTATAGTGACCTAGTTAAGGGTTTGACCCTGTTAGGAGTCTTTTACAGATAACCCTGTTAGGGGTAAGGACTCACTGTCCAAAATCTCACTGCTTCAATGGTGAAGGATACAACCTTCTGTAGAACAGATATGCACTATATCTGATGATGAACTGTAGAGTTGACCTGCTATCTTGATCAATTCCAATGTATTGTAATCTTCTACTTCTTCTTCACATAGACTCTTGATGAATGAACCACAACTGATATTCTGCTTTGTACATTTTTTGTCTCTTTTCATATCATTCACACTTAGCGTATCACAAATGAATTTCTATAAGTATCTTCCTCAAAGTATGAGATCATGAGACCTATAAGACAAATCTTCATGACATCCTTGTTGGCTTTACTAAGCACGAAAACAATATTAAGTCCGTGCAACACAAACTGAATAGACGTGACGCTTTACTAAGTCAGCTTCACCAAATTAACTCTAACTTTGCAATCTTCTTAAAACATGTTTGGGGCCTTTAGATAACTATCATCAACTCATAACTAATCATGAATATACACATGCATATCCTGAAGATAGGCACAACTCAAGAAACACGTTAAATATGTTAGCTCTAAACAAATACTCTTCCAGAACTGTAACTGCCAATAATAGAATTACACAACTTGACTGAAACATCATATCTGGACCTGCATGTATGAACATAACATAATAAACATGTATCTAACCACACAAGGCTTGATATCATCATTCTGATAAGTACATACAGAATCACTACTGTATATTATATGTTGTCATCAATGACAAACATACAATCAATCAACTACACAGAAACAAATCTCCAACAGGTAATTCCAAAATAGGAAAGGAAATCACAATGTACCTTCAAAATTTGAGACAAATTCTTGTCCCAATTGTCTTGCAACACCTTTAGGATGTACAAATCAACCTAAATTTCTGTAGACAACTCCACCATAAGCTTTGCAACTGAAAATTTGTTATCATGGATGAGTGTCTTTGCATGAGCAATATGTTTCTGCATGACATCCATATGAGGAAGGAGTTGGCTTTGTATAGCTGTTTAGGGATTCCCTTGTTCTTGCTTCTTCCCTTAGTAGATCTACCTGTAGGTCAGTTAGATACTTGATCTTTGCAAGATGTGTTGAACTTGAACTTGGATCAAGTGCCAACTTGCTTGCACTTGCCTTCAAATCAGTGTCAATCTTTGTCAGCTTGTTCTTGATTTCCATGGTAAAGTTGGAAGTGTCACTAAACTTTACAAATAATGCCACAACATTATTCACAGTGGTTTTTGGAGAGCTAATGATAGTGGTTGGCTTCACCTGATCTATTATAATCTTTCCTGCAACATTATCTAGAACCTTATTTTCAAATTTTCTTTCTGCCTTTGTAATTTCTCCTATCCACTAAGATCATGATTAAACTTGTGAACTATGTCAACAAGTTGGTCCATTATGGAATCATTCTCATTGACTTCAATCTCTAGTGAATCCAAGAAAATACCTTTGATGTACTGTAGAACTCTGTTTCTTTTCTTCTCTGCTTGGAGCTTCTGTTGTTTTTCTCTTTTCTTCTATAGCTCCCGAAGGATATCCATCTGCTCGGCTGTCAGGTTGGAAAGATCCTAATTTGGAATCATAATATCTTCCTCAAGGTCAACATCTTCAGTTATTATTTCCTTTTATTTACCCTTGATCTTGGGATTAGGTGTAGGAACAATTTCCTTACCTTTTCCAACCTCATCCTTGTCCTCAGTGTTCTGCTGGAGTAAGTCATTAACTTTTAATGCACCAACTGCAGAATCAGTGCTAACTATAGAAACATTCACAATGTCCTTCTGTGACTCAGTTTGGCTTTGCCCAGTAGTAGGTAGAGCCTAATGCTCAGTTCCTACTAGTCCTAATGTAGACTCTGTGACTTTTTCTTTGCTCAGAGATAAGATTTTATGAATAGGTGATTGGGGCGGGGATGCCATCACTTCTACTTTTATCTATTCAGCATTAGATTCTTCAATGGTCTGAACCTCAGGTAATTCTTCATATTTATCTTGTACATGAGGGTCTATACTCTATTTCTCTATCTTATCTTCTCCCTTGTCAACAAAAATTTTCTTCCATGTCTTTGTTGCAGACTGCACAACAACCTCTATTTTCTTGCTCAAGATTTGAAAAGTCCTAAACCTTGGAGTGTGATTACTCTCATACTTAGTCATAGCATCTTTTACCTCTTTATCAGTCATAGTAGGCATGAATTTCTTCAAGGTTTGCTTTAAGATTTCCTTTTCAATCTAAACTGCATTGTGCCAGTGAATAGTGATTGCCTTGAGAAGGTCTTCATTCATATGGATTTTAAATTCAGATGGATCATACTTCCATCTTGTCATTTTCTCTACTAATGCATCCTCAATCATCTTCTGCTCATCTTTGGTTCTGGAAGCATATTTTAGTGATTTGAGAGATCCCATACCACTACCTCCTTTCAATTCTTCAATCTTCTACTCAAAGGTAGGTGGGGGCTTCTTTAATATGGTTGTATCTTCTTCTTCATCTTCTTTAGGAATTGTCAACTTTCTTCTAGATCTTTTGGGTTTGCTTGTAGTGAAGATAGAGGTAGAGATCTTTGGTGTTTTCTTGGGGGCTAGCCTCTTATTCTTAGGAGGCTTTGATTCTACCTCTTCCTCTTCTTTCTCAGATTCATCTTGTTCTATCTTTATGTCATCTCCTTTGCTTTCAGTGATCGAAGGAGGAGAGTCTACTGACTTGCCATACTTCTTTCCAAAATTCTCTAATCTCTTCCTTCCTCTCTTCAAGATTTTAGGAATCTCAATCTCCAATGATATTTTTCCCTTGGCTTCTTCATAAGTACCAAAATATGGTTCTTTGGGATCAACAAGTTTATTTATAAGAGCTTCAATAATGTCTCTTGTCTCATCAATGTTAACCTCATATGCAAGAGGTTTCACCCTTGTAACCCTAGGCTTAACTGCTTGAATGTATACTTTGTCACAGTCAACTAGAAAGAAAATATCATTCTTATAGTCCTCTACCAATTGTTTTGGAATTTTGTATATATTCTTTATTTTCTCTCTGAAGATTTCAAAGTAAGCATCCATGATGCTTTCAAAGTTATCTCCCAATTCTGCTATAAATTCATTTATCTAATAGACTATAGGTCTGTCCTTTTCCCATACAATTGTGCCTTTTAAAGGGAAAAACTTATGAACATAAAATAATATGTAGCCCAGAAGTGAACCAAAATTACACAGATTTGTCTTGGATGCCCGGATGCTCTCCATGTTTTTGCTCAATTGGATGAGTTGTAACTAAGCAAAGTTGAATGACAGATTATTCTTGACCACTTTGTATGCCAAGTCCACAACCTCACATGGTACACTGTTTGGTCACCTAGAACTATATATCTTGTGAGAAATCATATGAATTGCAAACTTCAGTTCCATGTCAGTTACTCCATTCAACTTCATGCCTCTTCCATCTCACTCGGCAAGAGTCTTCTTGGCTAGGTCATCTCAAGGTAGGGTTTTGGTAGCTTTTGGTTTGTCAAGCATTGGGTACCCTATCACTCAGTATACCATCATCTTAGTGATCTTCACTGGTTGCTCCAACCAGAGATGCATGTCATGAACATGAATCAGAATAAACCTAATCCATTTTATCTGAAAGTTCTTCGGCATATGAATGATATGATTTAAACCTTGACTTCAAGATGTTTGTGTTATGGCTTCAGGTTTCCATCCACACAAAGTTTCTCATATTCTTTATTCATCTCCAATGTGCCTAGTTGTTGAATGATGCAATTATAGAAAGCTCGAATGTCATGAATCAACAATACCTTAGGAGGAATTTGGGAATGGGCTCCCATCAGATCTGTCTCCTCTACAATCGCAGGATGAAGTTTGAACTTTGGCGGTTGGCAAACAACATTCCTCACTAACATCTCAGATCCCTTTCTTAACCTTACTACTGGATGAAGATGCCATAATGCTCAGAGGATTTATAAAACTTCATTGTAACTAAAAATTTCAAACACAAATTCTCTCTGAGATCACTATTAGCTCTTAATCACTCTATAAATGGTAAATAATAACCCTTTGATTTCACCATTTAAGATAATTTTCACTATTAGTTCATTAAATACTCTATACATGGTAGCTATCATAGCTCAGGTAGTTCTCCTAGACTTTCTTGGAAGCTCGGTGAAAACTAACTTTCCATGTTTGAAACCATACAATCTGACTTAACTCGGTTAAGCCTGAGTAACTCGGATGTAACTGAGATCCTAACTTGGTTAGGACCATAATGTGTCCTAGTGCATCAATATGCAGATTTGGACTTGCTAGCATATCTGGAACTGATGTATGATGGCTTGTATGCATAGTTCCATTTGTCTCCTTGCATATTTATTCAGAGATGGTGGATCCACCTAGCTCACTATTTTGGGTGCCATTTGATCCTTCATTGTTTTGGTATGAATTCTCAAAAGACTTCCTTACCCACTGTTGACTCATCTGAGTTCTGATTTTAGAAACTTTTGCTTTGCCTTTCTCAAAGCCAGTATCCACTTTTTCTCTGTTCATACAATTCTTGCTTAGATGACTGAGTTGTTTACACACATAACATATCTTAGTAGGATTCCTTTTTCTAAGGTGATTCTTTGCACAATTTGCACCAATATGCCCATATTCACCACAATGACAACATCTTATCCATGTGTTGTAATCCCAACCAAAAATTGCTTTAGCTAGTTGTTCAACATGGTTCCATTTCTTAGTTCTGCACCTAGAAGACTTATGACCTTGTTTGTTACAATTGAAACATTTTCCTTCAGACTTAGGTTTCTCAATGCATTCACTTTCCCTATGTCCATGTTTGTTTCACCTATAGCATTTTCCATTAAACTTTGACTTCCCATTGCTCCAACACTTATTTGATGTATACCCTAACTTACCACAATGATTACAAGTATGTTTCTTGTTCTTTTGAGCTCCTTGCTGTGAGGATTCACCTTGTTTAGTATTGATGACATTTAACTGATTGAATGTTTGAATATGTTAAGTTGATAAACAAAATGCAGAAGGATAATGCAAGACATTAAATCAGTTAATGGATTGTATTGTCATTGATGTCAACTTGATATAATCTAATCGGTTATAATCAAAGTTTCAAAGACTTCAGAGGATCAGAGAGCTAAAGGTTTTGCTATCTGTAATGCATAAAAGAAAAGCATTTACATTGTGACTACAAACACCAATGGTCAGTGGAACCCAACAGATAGAGATCACCGACAGTCAAGTCATAGCGATGCCCAAGAAAGAAAACCAACAAGCATTACCAACGAGCATAATCACAAGCATACCTGATGACCAGAAACATAGTGTAAACTGACAGAGAAGCCTGAGGAGAACTGGAGTGTTGACTGACGCTATCAGAGAGTTAAACTAAAATTAATTTGAGTTCAGAAATGACAAAATTTCTAGCTGGCAGAGCTAAATATAGAGTTAACTGGAAGTTATCATTATTTTCATCGACAAGACAAGCCAGAGATAAGTAATTGATTTAAAGTCGATTTGTCTAGTTGGAAAGAAGATATGAGCGAGATAAAAAATGAGTTTTGCTTTAAATCTAATTGGCAATAATTGTGGATCACACCAAGATCAAGAAGATCAAGAACCCAACAATGGTGATATCATGTCTATTTAAGAGACAACTCAATTCATTAGGAATTGGTGTGGGTGAAGGAATGAACAAGAGGATGTTGAAGAGAAACTTCATACAGTGCTGATCAACAAGCTAAGGAAAGAGCTAAAGAATTTTGTGGACACCGAGCAACAGAGCACAACATCACCGAGAAAAATCAAAGTGGAGCAAAGGTATAAATAGAGTTATATTGATTATAATAGTTTGTGAGATTACAATAGATCTAAAAATATCCAAGTATAAGTTGTATATGTGAACAGATCATACTCTTTCAGTTTAACCATTGATTCAGAAATTCTCTTAACTGAGCAGGATTTAAAGATCCTTTCTATATTGAGAGACATCTAATGGAGTATCAAAAAGTTTGATCATGAAGATAACATGAGATGCCAAATACCTATTGACAGTCCAAGTGAGTGTTTGATCAAGGATGGTAGCATAAAGATGCCTGATATTTTAAATCCTCTAACAAGGTCACACCTAACAGTGTGTTTGTAACCTTTGACAGGGTTGGCTCTTCACCGAGCTCACTTCAGAAGAGTGAAAATTTTGGGTTACTGGTCCCAAGTGGTTTTTCCATTAACAGAGTTTCCACATTAAAAATCCATGTGTCAATATGTTTATGAGTCATTACTTTAGTGTTTTGCATTACACTTAACTTAATTATATTGATCGGTATACTCTAGATAATTTTCCGTCTTTCGGTAAATTAACAAACTGTTATTCGGTTAATCGACAGTAGAAGGTTTTAAAAAGCATTCTGAGTTGTAGTAAATTGATATAAGTATTTGGAGGCATTCATCTTATAGGACTGAAGATAACTAGATGTATAATTGTTTGGTACTAAGTTTTAAGGGTTGATTATTGGAATATTTTTGAGGCCACTGATTCAACCCCCCCCACCTCTTAGTTATTACTAACAAGTATAACCTAATCCACTCTATCCATAATGTCTGAATTGAGTTTTCTTTGTCAACTGATCCATGCTTAGTTGTGAATTCATCATACTCTCATTGGTTTTCTTTTCAATATTGAGATCATTTTGCACTCTTTCATTTTCAGTCCTCAGATTGATAAATTCTTGATTTGCACTATTGAGTTGATTTATCATATCTACATGCTGAAGTGACAAATGATGGATTTCATTTTATTTCCTCTAATATTGTACTTAGCAATATTTTATCTTCTTGTGCCATTTATCTATCATTTTCTTCTTGGTTCTTTTGTTCCATGACTTCACATATTTTGACTAAATGAATTTCTTGTTCTCTCTTCTACTTTCTAACTTCTTCATGTAAATTGAGATTCTTTGCAAGTAGGTCTTCAATGGATGCATTAGCTTCTTCAGAACTTCTTTCTTTGCATAAATCTTCAATTCTTTCTTCTATGTAACTTTTATCATTCATCTACACTGCTAAATCTTTTCTTATTTTTAGGGAATGAGAGAGCTACTCCTTGAGTTTTCTGATTTGATCCATGGCCACTTGTAGATCTATATTTTCATTCTCAATGGCTTTCTCTAGTCTGTATATTTCCATTTCCTCTGATATTTTCTCAAGCTTTTAAAATTTTGATAAGAGAACCTTCAACTCTGATACCAATTGTTAGAAATATATTAAGACTAGGTGACTGGGGGGGGGGTGAATCAGGAACCAATAAAACATATTCACTTTTATCTTTATTAGATTGTCTAATCTGATTGCATGCATGGAACAAAAAAGCATTAAACATCCATAACACTTGACACAATATTTGGTTACCCAGAAACCTTCCAAATAGAAAGTAAACCGGGGTGGGGATGATACCCACAAGATTTAGTAGTGCAGTAATAAATCTGGCCGATTAAGGCTTACAATTGACCACTTCTGATGGTCTACCCTTTTAGGAGAAATAAGGACTGTTAGGTCCACCTTGTGAAAGGATTTATACAATACAATAAAGTATGGACTTTGTTAGGAGATTTGATAAGGACTGTTAAATCCACCTTGTGAAAGGATTTTTCTGATACACCTGTTAGGATGAACCATTGAATGATCTGATATGCAACTCTGATTTATTAAATAAGATCCTTTGAAATAATACTAATCACCTGAGTGTGATATATGATTCTCTAATGTTCCTTTATACTATTGTAGCCTTCTAATCAATCTGCCACTTCATATTCGCATATCCATACTCATACATCTACTTCTTCTATTCATCATTTTGGATAAGCAAAATGGAATTGCTGAGAAGAGAAATAGATAAATTGTTGACTGTGCAAGAACATTGATGATTGAGAAAAGCATCACTCAAACATTTTGGAGGGAAGTTGTCAGTACTGTTGTCTACACACTAAACAAAGTACAATTGAAGAAGGACACAAAGAAGACACCATATGAGCTTTGGTATGGTCATACACCCAATGTAAGTTACTTCAGAATCTTTGTTAGTCAATGTTATATAGGGCCCATGCTTCTCTTCTTCAAAATTATTTACCTTATTTCAATCAACCTATGACTGATGTGTTAGAAGAAGTTAATATTCATAATGATGTTAAGATGAATGAGTATGATGACCCTATTCACATCTTAGATCCTATTTTAATTAATCTTGATGAGGAGGATACTCTAGATGATCCTATTGTTCTTAGTGATGAATATGAGACCATTGATCTTGATATTGACTTACCTCATATGCTTTCAACTCAATTGACAATTACACCTAGTATCAAGAAACTCTATTCTCAAGAGGATCCTTGTTTGGAACTGGCTATTATTCCTACTATATTGGATATAGTCCCTCTTGTGAGTTTCCATCCTTCCCTAAATGATATAAACTAATATGGGGAGAGTAGGCGATGCACCTGATTGGCTTATCCTTTGTGGTAGCCCTTTATGTGTTTGCATGTTGTACTGTGCTTCTCCTGTAATGTGTTTGCTAAAAGGTTGTTAGACTCTTTTATACGACCCTTGTTACTTTGTTGGTGCAAGGTGATAAAGGAATCAAACCTATTGTATAATTCCTCTATATGTATCTCTATTCTTCTATCTATTGTTTTCATGTTATGTTGTACTTGTGCTATTGTTTGTAAATGTTTTCCTTGTGTAGTCCACTTGGATTTGTGACATGGTAGCACTGATTTTTTTGGTCTCCATGTTGTGGTCTGAAAAGACTCTTCTTTGTAACTCTTGAGTTTTATTTCCTCCATTGTGATTGTAGTTCTACTTTCTTTAGGGAATGATGTCAATTATTTGCAATAATATCATATATATATGTACATGTTATCTTATGATCATACTGACCCCATAGTAGGTAGATCCCTTATGTGTTCTTTGTATGTTTATGTGATATTTCCCTTGATTTATCTTCGTTTGGGGGCATCTCGTAGTGGAAACGTAATCAGTAGAGTTGTTTATGTTTCCGTCAAATCCATTTCTCATGTTAAAGTGTTAGCAATGACTTTAACATGGGGGAATACGCTCTACTCACTTTTTGCACACACGCACGTTCAAAATAATTTCAAAAATTAAAACTTTTTCCCTTTATGGATTAAAGGCTAATCCTTAAAGCATGAACATTTTACTTTATAGGATATCTTGATCAATCCAGTTTCAAATTATGAACTTTTGATCTCCCTGATGGGTTGAATAGTGAGTAGCCACATTCACTAGGTGGTTCAACTCCATCTTTCTAGTTACACTTTTTCTTTATGTGGTTCATAATGGGACATAAGTTCTCATTGGGCGAGGTAACCACACCCTCTCTCTCTTTCTCCTTAACTAGTGATGTATCTCTTATCATGATCTTAGGGTTGATAAATACTTAATTCCCTTGGAGGATTGAGGATTTCTTTGTCCCTTTTGATTCCAATAAGATTATCTATTCTTTATGATCTCCTTTACCAAGATTTTGCATCGAGTCCATACTCTTGCTAAAGTGGGGGCTAAATGTATAGTCAAAAAATGGAAGCAGTTCCATTGCAGACTGGTTTATCCTTCTGAGTAAGTGTTTTGGGGTCATGTCAAGTGTCTGGAATGATTTCCTAACTTTGATCATTCTTTATCCCCCTGTTCTACCCCATTTCCACTTTTTCCAACCTATTTCTGGCACCTTAGACTAAAAAACTGGGACTTTGGCCTTAGGGTCAAGGTTGACCTTTTTGGGTCAAGGTCAACCTTAGCCTTGACCTAGGTCAAGTTTGACCTTGACCTTGACCTAGGTCACAATCAACCTTTTCCAAGCCCGAGATTCAAATTTCATAATTTTAGGGTTTCCAGATGTCGGTCTTTGGAAAAAGTTAATTCCCGCTTCTGGGTCGGCTGTTTCGGTCTTTGGAACAACTAATATTAAATTATATTTAATATAGGTCCTCTTCTAGGGGCATGGTTCTAATTGGAATTTAATTCTCCTATGTCGGCCTCTCTAGAAGATTGTGCCCTAGTTTCATATAAAAGGAAGCTTTCTCCTCTCATTTTCTCTAACCATAAATTAACCACATGAACTATAATCATCATTGCAATTCAAAGACTTGACGAGTGAGATCCAAAGGTGAAGAAGAAAGATTTGAAGCAAGCCAAGTAGCCATTGAAGTATTCATCCATTCTCAAGCACATCTCAAGCACTCATTTTCATCAAGGAGATCCATTGGTGGCCATTGAAGGATTCAAGCTCCATGGAGCCCTCTTGTTGAAGATTTCTCCATTCACATTCCTCCAAGCCTCTTCCAATTCAAGAACCCATTCAAGATTGGTGTTGAAGATCTACAAGCAATTGATTGAAGACATCCTACATTCTAAATTCTACATTCTACATCCTTTTTGGTGCATACATACTTGTGGATTCACGGATTTGAATCCGCCACAAGGAATTCTACAAGCAAGGTGAATTTGTGCATTTACTTTGTTTTACTTATGCAATTTCAATCATACTTTGAGGTTAATTCCAAAACTAGGGTTTGACCAAGGCAAACCCCTCCCCCCAACAAACAAACTATTTTTATTGCAAGTACAGGTTCAGAACAACAGATCAGAATATAGATCTGGATACCCTTTTCAGAAAACTTCTAGAATCCGAAAACAAAATTTCAGTTTGAGACATTTTAGGTCAATTCTGCCCTAGGTCAGAATCAGAAATTCTGGGTCAATGGTCACATTGACTTGAGGGTACAGATAGGAACTGTGTCAGAATGGAAAAATATTTCTGGGTTTTGTTCGTCTTCGCATTTCTATTCCAAATCCAGTCTTAGATTTTCTAGAAACTCAACACACGCTTCAGAAAATAGCATTCTTCAGATCTATAGCATTTCATGTTGAGATTGCAGATACGCAATGCAACCAAGATCACCTGCATGCAAAGACTATTACACAGAATGAAACAGACAGAAGAGAGAAGGATCTAAGGCGGCCAAAAAGCCAGAGGAGACATCATGTTGAAAAGAATGATTTCTATA
>MU224537.1:1325701-1364243 GCA_018584345.1 Thuja plicata | reverse complement strand
TCATTGGATCAATGGTTAAGAGTTCCCCAAAAGAACGAGCCAGGCCCGAGAGCACATCTTCATGCCAGTATTCCAGAGGGAGTCCCTGGAATCTAACCCATACTGGTGCTGATTCAAACATATCCATGTTGAGGTCCAAATTTGTCCCCCACTTTTGAAGGGATAGAGACGATTTCCCGAATAACCATGGGCCTCCACACAGGACTGCAGAAAGATCTTCAAAGCTAGAAAATTCAAACATGAAAAAACCTTTTGGAAGAGCAGCAATATCAACTTGACCTCTTAATCTCCATTTCCTTGCAGAAAAAGCCCTAACAAAGTCTATGTTTGGCCTTGGCCCCAAAAATTTCCCTATAAGCGTATTCTTCATAAGGGCAACAGTATGATCAATCAGAGAGTCAGGCAGTGAAATGCTAAAAAGACCTTTCTCAGGAACAGACGTATTGTCAACTAAAGGAAAGGACGATTTTCTAGTAGGTTTCACTCCAAAAAGAGAGGACCAATTTCCTTTAGCATAGTTCTTAACTAAAGGTTGTCCATCATTTTCTTCAGAAGACTTACCTTCACTATCTTTTGTTTTTTGCACATCTTCAGTGGTTTGGAATCTCGATAGAGGAGATGCCGTCCCTTTCTCTTTTGTGGAGCCCTCCCCAGCTGAAACTTTTTCCTTTTCCTGACTCGCTGGCACGGGTACCATCTGAGCAATGCCAGGAAGCACTTTCCCGCTCGTTTCATTTTTCAATATATCCCATTTTCCTCCTTCTCGAGGGCGTTGACGGTCTGAATCTTTTTCCCCTTCCCCTTCCTTGTCACCTTCCTTGAGACTCCTGCTATCATCTGCAAGAATCGACTGCGCTCCTCCATCCACAGATTTCCCTCCCTTAGGGGAATTCAAATTCCCTCCAGCCCGCTGGTCTCCTCCGCTCCCGCTCCCGCTCCCGCTCATGTATCTATGCACCCACTGCTATGTTACTAGCATCACATTCCAATATTAATAACTTATCAAAACTTAGTAAAACTAGTATTGGTTGGGTGGCTACTTCTTTCTTCAATCTCTCAAATCCTTCATTGACTTCCTTGGTCCACACAAACTTAGTTTTGATTCCACCCTTAATAGTATCTAGGAAAGGTGCACAAATTTCACTGAATCTCCTCACAAACTTCCTATAGAATTGGGCTAACCCATGGAAGCTTCTCACTTTAGTCCCTGTCTTAGGGGTAGGCCAAATCAATATGGCTCCCACTTTTCTCTTGTCCATCTTCAAGTCACCTTGGGATACTACAAATCCTAGGTAGACTAGTTCTTGTTTCATAAAATCACTCTTTTCAAGATTTATGGTGAGCTTCTCCTCCTGCAACCTTTTCAACACCAGTTCTATGTGTTTCATATGCTCTTCCTTTGTCTTACTAAAGATGAGGATGTCATCTAGGTATACTAATAAAAATACCCCTATATAATCCTTCAAGACTTCATTCATGACCCTCATAAAAGTACTAGGTGCATTTGTAAACCCAAATGGCATTACCAACCACATATAACCCCTCCGTGGTTTTAAAGGCTGACTTCCACTCATCACCCTCTTTCACCCTAATCTGATAGTATCCACTTTTTAAATCAATCTTTGAAAAATACTTAGCACCCCCAAGCAATCCATTAAATCTTCTATTCTATGAATGGGAAATCTATATCTAATTGTTATCCTATTTATTTCCCTAGAGTGAGTACACATTCTCCACTTACCTCCATTTTTAGGAGCCAAAACCACTGGGACAACACATGGGTTGATGCTCTTTCTGATCATTCCTTGGTCCAATAATTCTTAAACTTGCCTTTCTATCTCTTTGTTTTATTATGGTGTCATTTTGTATGTAGCCTTGTTAGGCAATGATGCCCCTGACACAAAATCAATCTGATGACTGATTTCTCTTTTCGGTGGTAGGATAGTTGGAGTCCCTTCACATATGATGTATTGGAACTGATCTAACAACTACTTCACTTCTGCAGGCATAGTTGTTTGTTTAAGTGTCTCTTCCTCTTTTGGATTTACCAAAATTGCATAGCCTATTCATTCTTCCTCCTTCATGTCCTTGAGGAATTCTTTCCCACTCATTAGTAGGGTATTGAAGTCTATCTTCTCCAATGTTTCCTCCTCTATTAAATGCTATATCTTATAAGTTACTCCATTCTTCTTGAATGAGTACTTATTCTCCTTGCCAGGGTGAACTACTTCCCTACCATATTGCCATGTTCTTCCAAGCAACAAATGACATGCATCCATTGGTAGTACATCACATAGTATCTTGTCTTGATACTTTCCAATAGTAAACTCAACCCATACTTATTCATTAACTAGTATATTCTATCCATTATTCAATCAAGTTACCTTGTAAGGGCACACATGAGGTATCTTGACCAATTTAAGATTTTGTACTGCTTCCTCTGATATCACATTATCAGTAGATCCGGATTCTATTATGA
Source organism: Thuja plicata (assembly GCA_018584345.1). Classification (NCBI taxonomy): domain Eukaryota; kingdom Viridiplantae; phylum Streptophyta; class Pinopsida; order Cupressales; family Cupressaceae; genus Thuja; species Thuja plicata. Next base: position 1,361,764 of record MU224537.1, on the reverse strand, counting down.
CTCTGCATACTTTACCAAGGATCTTGAATTTGACCCTAAAAAGAGCCCTTCTTTGTTTGTGTTCATCCCTTGTAGGTTCTTTGATTAGAATCCTCCTAAGCATGAGGTTCTCTCCCTTTTCTGAATCCAAACTTACCTCTGATTGTTTGGTCATGTCGTCCTCTTGCACATAAGAAATCTTCTTTTCACCTTGTGATGATGTTGGTTTGTCTGGACACCTATAGATAGGGTGACCCATTTGGCCACAGTTATAAGCACTCCATTGAAGAAAAATGCGAGCTTCTTCCAAATTCACCTGATCTGCCTCTTCCACCACTATGAAATCCTCTACCTCTATTATATCCTCCTTTGTTATTGGACTCATGGTTTTGTTCAACAAACCTAGAATCTCCTTGGATTCTAGTTTCATTGTTCCTTCCACTAGAACCACCTCTATGTCCACCTCTAGAGTCTCTACCTCTTCCTCTTCCCCTAGATTTGGAATCTTGTTTCTTTCTAAGTTTTTCTTCCACCTTAAGGGCCATTTTAAAACACCCATGGATAGAAGTTAAGGTATGAGGCTCAACTCTTCTTGTATGTTCCATCTAAGGCCATTGAGATACCTAGAAACTTTGATGCTCTCTACCTCTCGCACTCTTGACCTAAGACATAATTTTTGGAACTCTTTGGTATAGGATGCCACATCTAGATCCTTTTGTTTGAGATTTAGCCTCCTTTTATGTAATTGGATATCATAATCCTCTGATAGGTAGTTCTCTTTCACCTTATCCACCATAGCTTTCCAAGTTTCTACTGGCTTCTTTCCTTCCCTTTCTCTTTCTTCTTGCAAAAACTTCCACCAAGTTAATGCTTATCCTCTTAGCCTTGATTTGGCTATCTTCACCTTTTGTGCCTCTGTGATACCATCACATTCAAAATGGTTTTCCATACCCTCAATCCACTCCATAACCATCTTTGCATCCATTCTACTAGAGAAAACTAGAATTCCTTCTAATGCTTTTCCTCTTAAGGCCTTGAAGGCTTTGAGGAATGGTTCCTCAGGTAGTGGTGGGTCAAGTTCTTGTTATGCCTCCTCTTCAATTGGACCTTTTCCCTTGTACTTATATTCCCCTATCTGTTCTTTCATATTGCTTTTTGCTTCTATAAATTTTGCTAACTTCAACTTCAATATCTCCTCCATAGCTTCTTCAAGAAGTCTATTCTTGACTTGCTTCTCTGACAAGTCCCTTGCCAATTCTGCATTGGTCACCATGGTGATTTATCCAATGGATTCACTTCTCTCTGTCATACACTAACCACTTCCCAAGCCTTTCAATGACTCTGATACCAATTTGATGGCGAGCTCTATCTTCTAAGAGATTTCTTTCTCTCTCTAAGACCCTTTCTTTGGTCTTCCTATGGTGTCCATCACTGCCCTAACTAGAGGACTCTCCTATGATCCCCTTCTCCTCTTAAAGCTCTCCACCAACTTCAAACTCTCTTCAAATCCTTCTCCTTTCAACTATGCACTCATTGGCCTATCTTAGCCAATTTGTCCTCAATCTAACCTTGGCAATAGGAATGAGATTCCTAACCATCGCTAGGTCACTTTAAATTGATTCTGACCCACTTTGATGGATCCTGGAGAAGAGCCCCAAACTATACCAAACAATTCTATAAAGGTCCACAATACCTTCCCAACACCATATAGTCTAGGACTCCACTAGAGTTCCCAAAACCCACATACAAGACTAGATCCACTTCCTAGTCCTCACTACCCTTAGGGTATTCTTAGCCACAACTTATAACCAATCAATCCAGGGATGGAAAAGGGGTTCTAAGAGTTTAGACACCTTATTTAGATGTAAGAAAAGACAAATCCCACACTTACTCAACTCTGAGACTCAATTTGGACACAACCCACTATAGGGCTACAAGGAGCAAGAATGGATAATTGAAGGAAAATCACATGGAAATCTACAAAATCAAGTCTTAACCACCCTAAAAAGTGTCAATCCACTCACCAACAACACCCTCCAAGCCAAGACTCTTGACAAATCTCCTAACTCCTATTGTTCATAATTCTCTCCTAGGCCTAATTGAGCAATTAGGCCACTTTTCCAAAGCAAGTGCCTCAATTTAGATTCACTGTCCAATCCTTCCAATTGTAACATGTTTTTGATCACACAAAAATTCTAATTCCAAGGATTTAGGTCTTCATTCCATCCCTAGCTCTAGTTGTGCTTTAAAAACCAAATTCTGGACAATCACATCTAGATGCCTGTCCAAAGGTTTTAATGTTTTCTCCCTCCATCTACTACCTCATGATATAAGACCTAAAAATTATTAAATTACATCCTCCCTCCTTTCTCTCCACCAAGGCTTATATTTTTTCCATGGTGGAGTCTCTGGGAAAGAGGAATTTTATCTTGAAACCCTAGTTAGGGCCTTCCTGTGACCAGTGGAAAATCAAAATTGAATAATTTTTGATCCTCTGCACTCCAAACCTTCAAACCACTTGAAAAATTCACTTAAGACACTGGACCAAATTTTTTGAATCCTTTAGTGGTGCATTGGGATCCGTACAGACCCGTACAACCCAGAAAATAGTTGAAAATACAGAAAAATAGTTGAATTTTATTGATTTCACTATCAAAACTTTACAATTGATTCAATCCAACCATGGAGTAAGGTTTTCCAACCTTTTCATACATTTCCCAAGTAGTTCCAACTGACAAAAGTGGTTGTGAACGTTGGGATTCAAAATTTGCATTATGCAATATTAACAACTTTGACGACATTTGACAACTTTTAACAAAAGATGTCAAATGTGACTAAACTTGCAAAGTTTTGTATTTAGAATCCATAGGAAACCTTAGAAGGTTTAAAATAACATTTCTACCCTTCCATTAGGTTTCCTAGAATATTCTAGCCTAATCTACCCAATATTGTCCAAATTGACTAAGGTAGACAACTAGGTTTATAACATCACATAGTGTCCCCTTGTCTTACAATTTAGGACTTATTGATGACATTGGATCCATGACCCAATCAATACCCTAACCCTTTGTTCTTGTTTCCTCTGATGTGCTTATGGTGTATGAATTTGGGGGTGCTCCTACACCAGATCCCTTCATTAGATTTCAATCGAGTTCCTAGTTTTCTTGTTTTGAGGCCTTGTGGCCTTTTTGGTCAATTAGGCCTCCTAGAACTAGTTTTCTTGGATTTCTTCACTAATTACCTTAAAAAAACTCTGAATCAACTATGGATTCTTTTTAGGCCCAACCTAGGCTCTAGGATTTTCTAGGTTTCATACCCCCACCCTATCCATACATAGGACTTTCACCAAACCCCTATTTTTAAGGGTTTTAGGAGCATGTTCACCAGTCTGGTTTCTTTGTCTTCAATGGTTTCTCTAAAAAACTCCACCAATACTCTCCTTGCATTCAGTTATCAAGGACACACACCTCTACATGATCCCACAATTTATTGGTTCAATCCAATCCATTTAGTATCTTTCCATGCTATTGTTCTGCACAAGCCACTAACCAGAATGCCACTGCACTCGCCTAGGGCTTGTTGTAAGAAATAGCTCTTGTGCATCCACAAACTCCAAAACACATATTTACAATATCTACACTTTCTCCTACTTTATTCCAAGTGGCCATAGTTTTCCAACCACGAGAACTCAAGAGAGACACATATTTACGAGACTGACATTGAACAGACCAGCAAAACAATGAAACTCAAAGAATTTACCAAATGTACAATGGAAGTAACACTATACAATAATAAATCCAAAAATAAATTCTATATAGAAAAACACAAAGTGTCAATGCATTCATTCATTCCATTCAATCCATTAACTGACTCGATCAAGGCTTTGTTAAAAAAACACAGTCAAAAACTTGCTTCTCAATTCACAATGTGTACAATGCCACTTCCAACTGTCAGATTAGGGTTTATTCGACCTTATATATCCTATTACACATGTTTGGACCCTTATGTCAGGATTTGGGCACCATTAAATCCCTTTTGTAGTTTTTAGGAAATGTTGTCATGACAACTTTGCAAAGTTGTCATGAGCAACTTTTAAAACTTTTGCTCAATTGACAAACCACTACTTCCAATAGTTCAATCTGTCACTAAACCACTTCATAAGACCTTTAAACACTTAAAATCATCATAATCATAGGTACCACTCCATTTTGTAGTTTTGGTCAACCTTTGACCCTTTTGTTGACTTTCTAGGACTTAAACCCTTAGATCCTAATTGATCACACTAAACATTAAACCCTAAACACTCCTACCACTAGACACACACTAAAACAAACTTGGGAATTTATATTTAGTCCTTATTACAGTGGTTGGCCAAACCAACCTACAAACGAGAATGCTTTAAAGATCTTTACAAGATCTTAAGGTGCTCCTACACCATTTTCCCAAGGTTCTTGAATTTTACAAAAGAATTTAAGGACTTTGATACCCTTAAGAAATGATAGTTTAGTGGGTTTACTACTTATCTCAATGGGATTTCTTCTAAGCGAAGGATTTTTTATTATCTTCATGATCAAAATAATTATTCATTAGTGAGTTGTCCTTAATTTGTATTATCATGTAAACCAATAATCTTATTTCTCTTTTTTGTTTTTGTTACCTTTAGTTTATCTATTTTAATGTTTACCAAGTTCTACCATGTTGGTTGATATTAAGAAAAATAAGGAAGTAGAAAAAATAAAAATAAAATAAAATTTAGGGTATTTTTAATATTTTGATTAAGGAGTTGTAGGTTTTTTTTTAGGTTGGTAGTTTTCTCTAAGACACATTCTCTCTCTTCTTTCAAACGTATGCCTTTGTTAACTCTAATATATTAGTTAGATCATAGGATTTGGACTTGAGTTTAAGTTGTTTTTTAGTCTATTCTCTCTAGTTAGAATTAAATCATGTATTTAATTTGGTCATAGATGACAAAATCATTATGGAATGGAATTTTTCAGAAAACAAGAAGATAAAGTAGTCTATCATCTTATTGAATGGAAAATCCAAGGTTAGGTTAGGGTAAAGGTGCTTGATTTCCATTGTTCATTTACCACTGATTGATATTTGCATTGAGTTTGTTTCAAACAAGTTTGATTTGAAAGGTTCATGCATACTCTATATTTGTATTAAAAAAAAGAGAAAGGCATGCAAATTAGAGAATCCCTATTCCAAACCTAAGAATTCCTCAAATAGTTCAAAGAAAGAAAAATGGTAATAGATATTCATAGAAAAATAAACATTATATATGCTCTTTGAAAGGATGCACTCTTGAGTGTGGCTCCTCATGTGTTGTTCAAGATTGGGAAGGTGATATGCAACCTATGTTGATGTTGATTTTGATTTGATAGAGGCTTGATAAACATACTTTGGCATTTCAACACAAACTTAAAAATATTATCTCATGATTTTATTGAGGATGATATTTTGTTCGTAGATGTGTTCATAAAAAAATGGATGATTGACATCCAATTAAAATGGAGGGTTGAGGTTGATTATTTTAATCTTGCATGGTTAGTGGAAGAATAGTACTAATATGGAGGGTTTTGGTTGAATTATTCAAAAGGATGGATGAGATATATGACTTGTCTTACTTTTGACCATATCTCTAGGTTCAATGAACTAGGGAAGTTTTGGGAAATTAGGAGATAAGATGGAATTTCTTATTTTTAATTTTAATTAGGTGGAGGGAAATGCGTGTTAATTTATTTATAAAATGACATAGTGGGAACTAGGGTAGAAAAATTGATTTACTTATTTATTTAAGTGGCTAAGTGAGACTTTAAACTAATTAATCAAATACTAAAATTATTTAGTTTATTAATAACATGGAGATGAAGAAAATCGGCTTATTAAAAAAATATAGGTTTTGTAATAATTAGGTGATCCAAGAATTTGAGAGATTGGCCTAATTGATTAAATAAGATAATTTATTTAATTAATTAGTGATGAGGTGATACAAACATGTAGTAATATTAACTAGGATGGTGATGTCGATGTGTAACTAGAATTGTGTTGGGAAGTAATTTGTTAGGTGTAGTGTTAAGATTTGGTCAAATTTAAATGGTTTATATCTTCTAAGAGATGTCAAATTCCTTGACATAAAAAATATTAGTAATTAGAGGTAAACAATACTATTAGAAGATTAAATTAACTTTAAACTAGATTTATCTATGTTAACATATTGGAGTTTAAAATAGTAATAACAATGAAAATATAACACCAAAGAAAACTGAAAAATAACATTGTGTGTACATAGAGAAACCCATTTAGGAAGAAAAACTCCACAAAGAAGAGATGAATTTATTGTATTATCAACAATAAGAGATTACAAGACAACACTCTAAAATCCTATCAAATCTTCAAACTAGTAGCATAATCCTTGCAAAGAGAAAAGTTGAATAAACCTGATAAAACTTCACTTCAAGCACTTCTTTTTATAGGAAAATATTCATTTATCATTTATTAGTCTATTTTTCTTTTAATCTATCTATATGGTTGTTGTCGAGGTGGAAACACAAAAATAAGTACTTGACTGAGGCAAGTCGCTAAACTACCCCAAACATTTTTTTCTCTTCTTTTGGTGTGTAGGTATTTGGAGAAATCCAAAGACAAGGTGATTTGATTGTGTCAATTTATTTGATTTCCATTCATATGTGTTATCTAGAATTTGTTACTATATTTATGTCTTCTGGGTTTATTAGGTTATCAAAAGGATAAATTTGGGGTCTTTGCCACATTTAGAGTATTTTCTATTGTGGTCAACACAAGAATACAACACGTTTCTTGTGAAAAATTTTATGCAATTTTGGTGTCCTTGGTCAGGGTGCACAATTTTGGATAAAAAAATGTTTTATCTTCTGCACTTTTTACGATAGTAGGTAGAATTTTTATTTTACTTATATATAATTATATATTTTCAACTATTTAATTGGTTGAATATATTTGAATGTATATTATGAAATTGTCTCTCAAAGGATCATATTTTTCCTTTTTTCAAAGTTTTATTTTCTCCATTACGCTCACAAGGAATGTAAATGAACACCAAAACACTATTTACTAGCAATCCAAACAGGTTTAAGGATACTAAAACATTACCAATCATGATATTGGGGTACATCATTGTTCATCACATGGGAAATCATACTCAATTGTGTATGATAGTAAGGTAAATTAGAGATTATCTAGTGTGATATCTCATGTTAACCACTATTGGGGTATGCTCAAACTTGTGGAGCCAGGTGGAGTCAATACCCTATACTTATAGTAACTCAAATGCACAAACAAGTCAAGCATACCTACTTGATATACATAAATACATACTTACATATATGTACATATATATACATATATACATATATATGTATATATATACATATATATACATATATATGTATATATATACATATATATATATATATATATATGTATATATATATATATATATATACATATACATACATACATACATACATATATATATATATATATATATATCTGTGTGTGTGTGTGTATATATATGTGTGTGTGTGTGTATATATATATGATGACATTATTTTTCCATTAGTATGCATAGAAGATCTTCCATAAACATACACTGAAAGACATGACAAAGAGAAAACCAAAAATACAGATATTAGAGATCATTGAAAACTGCTAAGTACAAATAAAACTGACGACACAGTTTTGTGTGTAAACCAAAAATGCAAAGTGGAAAGGATGAAGAGGAACCCGACAGTGGAACCTGATAGGACAAAGTGCAAACTGAGAGAACAGTCAAAGAGGAACCTGAGAGACAGTTCAAGCAAGGAATACAGAGAAATAGTCTAACAGACTTCAGAGCATAACCGACCGACAGAAACTGAAAGTCAGTTGCAGCCTGCAAAAAGTGGATCTGACTTCCACGTTAGATAAAATAGTCATGTTCTATTTATATAGTCTTGATTTGTTTTTAAAACCATTTAGTTAGGGACAAGAAACATTATTGTAAGTTTTTTAATCAGTTTAACTGATTTAAAACACATAGGCTAGGAGATCAAGGTCAAGTTGCAAACCTGTGATCTAAGAGTTAATATTGTTTTACGTGAAACTTGATTAGGTCAATCTATATTATAAATAGATGTTGTAATCATTCATTATGCATGATGTGATTATGAAAGAGAGGATGAATGAAGCCTATGAGCACATCTATGGATCAAACTGAAAGTTTCAAGAACCAGAACAATAAAAGGTGAATTTGGTTATCAAGAACCAAGAATAGAGGCTACCGAGAAACATAGGTATTATTCAATCACATTAGATTATATACTTATATATTTAATCTTAAATGGATCTGTAATCAGCAATAGGAGATTTTATACACCAGGTCAAAGTGTAATTTTCTTAAATTCTAACAAGTGAAGCAAAGTGTAAAAATCCTTTCAAGGAAGGTGGATTTAACCATCCAATTGTAAATCTCTTAACCAAGTGAACACTAAACAGTGTTGCTAAAGCTCTTAATGGAGTAGACTATAAAAGGTCTCCACAAATACTCCTAATAGGTTAGATCATCACAAGTGATCAAATTGTAAGCCTTGACCAGCCCCTTCTAATCTACAGATAGTGAAGAATTTTTGGGTGCCATCCCCACCGCAGTTTTTACTTCCTAACAGGAGTTTTTTGCATTATCATATCTAGTGTTATGTGTTAATTACTTTCATGAATGTTTCTATGAATGTTCACATGTATGATTAAGTTTATGAATTGATAAATCTTACATCAAGATAGTATAGACCAGATGGTTGGATAAACAATTGATTACCTAAAGGATAAAGGTTAAAAGATACAAAAGTGTTAGAGGTACTAATTCACCCCTCCCCTCTCAATACACACTTCCGATTAATTCCAACAATTGGTATTAGAGCTAAGTCTCTTATCTGGAAAAACTTAAAGGCTTAAGAGAAAAGATCATACAATGGAGAAGTACAGACTTGACAAGAGTATTGAGAATTAGAAGATACAAATTTAGATCTTCTATGAGCAGTATAAAGAAGCTAGAATCAAGATGAGATGACTGTTAGATGAAAGAAATACTATGGAATATTGCTGTAATGAAACAGATTACCATGAGGAAGAGATACCAGATTTATTTGAGTCTTCAAGATCAACTACAAGCAAAGCATCAGACACATCAGAATAAAGCATCACAAGCCTAAATGAAATCAATCAACATCTGGCTGGACAAGTGAAATCTCTACAAATCGGTCAAGAGAAATAGATGGTAAGAATGATTGATGTCATGAACAGTGCTAGACAAGCCGAGCAAGAAAGAACACTAGTTATTGATGATAGAAGAAAGATTATTGAAAAGCTACAAGAGAAAGAATCTGAAATACAAAGATTAACAGAGCATCACCATGAGATTACAAATCAAATTATTCTTATGAGTCAAGAGGAAAACAGAATGAATGTTGAACTCGTTGAAAGAATAGAAGCTATTGGTGAGCTAAGGGAAGAAAATGAAAAGCTGAAACAAGAACTCAGAATTCAATAGCAACACAATGAAATTATCAAGAAAGCTAAAGAAAGCAATAAAAGAATGGATGATTTTCTTGATGGACAATGAAGAATCAACAACAACACCGGTCTAGGATATATTGAGAATGAAGAATCACCCAATCAAGGTGATCCAAAGAATGTCTATGAAAATCCAATACCAAGAAAGATGAAATGCAATCATTGTGGAAAGAAAGGCCACACATCAAATGTATGCAGGAGAAAAATGAAAGGTATTCCTAAATCTACATCTTCATTCATAGGATTTTGTTATAAATGTAACAAGAAAGGACATAAATCATATGAATGTAAGTTTGAGATGAAACAACCAAATAATGAAGCCTACATGGACAAATATTGTCCTACTTGCAAAATGAATGGGCACACAACTCTTGAATGCTAGAAGAAGAAAAAGCAAGCAAGGAAGCCTAAAGGTTAAGAAACTACCTATCAACCGAAAAGAGTTGGTAACCAGTATGTATGGGATTACAACACATGGAAAAATTGTACAACATGTGGAAGATTTGGTCACATTTCTACAAACTATATGAAATAATGGACAAGAAAGTCTAGAGGCTGGACTAACCACAGAATGGTATGCTTACACTGTCATAAAGTTGGTCATCTCAAGAAAGACTGCAGAGACTGAATGATAGAGACCAACACATTTCCCAATGGAAATACCATTGAAGAAATCTAGAAGATGAGAGACAAAATGTGGAGGAAATATTTAAAGAATGATGAAGCTGGACTAAGCAATGCAATTGGTGACACCCTATCCAATGGATCTGGTGACATCACCACCCCCACCTAAGCAGAATTAGTAAGGATGGAACTGCATTACACGAAGTAGTATTTTACATCAGTTCCATAATATGTTGATGAAATGCCAAATTAGCATAAGTAAAGATGCATCATGATATTACTTTTTAAAATCTGTGATAATTATTCCATCAGGCAATACATACCAAAATCCATTGGTATACCCTCAAAGCTGAAACTGCCTACACTTACCGAGAATCGTCGGTTAACATGTAAAAGAAAAGTTGCTAGTGTAAACTGAGACTCATCGATAATCAAGCAAGTTGAATAAGTTGTGTTTGCAAAACACTGAAACCCGTCGGTAAAAGCAAGAAGTTAGACGACTGCCCTGAAGCATCACGTTATCACCGAAGAGAGAAGTTAGTGTTTAACCTGACCACTTTGTCTTCACACACCGAGGACTGGTTGAGCATTAATGACTCATTTTAGGGAAAATATCTATAAAAGGGCAAAGGAAGGGTTTCATTATTTACCAACAAACATAGCAGAGCAACGACAGTGAAATTTGAGCACACAATGATAGCATCACAAAGCAACTTCAACTTGACCCACATCACTCCAAACATATTAGTGACCACTATAGAATAAATAGTAATTTCCTACAATAATCAAGAACTCTATTTTGTGCATTTTTCAAAAAACCCTAAATGTCTAAAACAATGGCCACGACTTCAAGAACCACCAAACTGAAGAACATCAAGAAGGATAAGGTTAAACTTATCAAGGATTCTACCTATGAAGAACCCCACTACAAGATTTTCCCTAAGGTTGCATCACAACCCGACAATGTTGGAGCATTCTCGCGAATACCAGCTAGGGTTTTGCTCGTCCAAGACTTGCGAGCATACATTCACTATAAGATTGCAGAAATCAATGACTTAGAGGTAGAACAAGCTTTCAAGAAGCTATGTAATGAGGATGGATCCATAAAAGATGAGCACAAACACATAGAAGTGAAAGGGCTCACAAATGCCCTATTTTTCCCAAAGGTATTCAAGACTGAGTGGATTCGGTTAGTATTGAGCCAAATTCACAACCACAAGCTATGGCTGGATGAGTCTAAAATGATAACCCAAGATGTTATTCATGCAGTCACCATTTATCCTATAATCGATAAGGTAAAGGCATTGAAACACCCACCCAAGGCTTAGATTGAAAAGAACACAGGAGCCAAGTGTGATGGCAGAGGACTCAAGGTATCCACAATCACAAATGATGACCTAAAATTTGGAGCATGTGTCCTAGGCTACAAATTATTTCAAGCTAGAAGAATGAACAACATAGCATCTGGAGTAGTGGATATAGCTTATAAAATTGTAAAGAAAGGAACTTGGTTGGATCTTTCAGAACTTCTACTTAACTAGTTATAAGAAAACTTGAGAACAATTAGACATGCAAAGACAAATACATGTAAGTTTGGCTCAATTATCATGTGCATTTTATTTTACTTCCAAGAATCATTTCCATTAGTAGGAGATGTAAAATGGGATACCACTATACTAGTCACCATACAGATCGGTGAATATATAACATCACTGGAAGACAACTTTGACACAGTTATGAATGAGTACTTTACTAGATTCAAGGAAAGAATGCAGAAAAGAGTAAGGATCCCAGAGAAACTCACTGAGAAAGTCTAGAATGATATATGTTTCATGGTTGACACCGACCACACATACATCAAGCCTGATGTACCAAGGATAGCATGGTTACAACCATTAGACTATGAGGTAAACATTGATCAAGCATCCAATGCAATCGATGCATTGATAAATGAACCCTTAGACAAAACACAACCAAAGTTTGGCACTTATAAAGAGGCCAAATCAAGAATCAAAACCGGCTTGGTTGTAAACAAAATTGAAAGGAAGAAAGATAAAATGGTAAAGAATTTGAAGAAAAGACTGTCGGTCACAGAGGAAGAAACTGAAGGACAGTCAACCGTTGGTGAGGCTGAGAATGAAAGTGACTCTGAGCCTATAGAGTTAGATACTCTATTGCCAACACCAGCTAAGAAGCCAAGAACCACAGCTGCTTCAAGGACATGAAGCCAAATAGCTAAGGACACAAGTCCTTCACCCTTGAAGAAATGTCAAGTAAGGACCTACAAGAGGAAACTGACTACACAAAAAAGAGGGCCAACAAAGAGAAGAAAGTTCATTAGAACCAGGGAAGATATTGAGGACATAGAACAAGATGAAGGTGTTAATGAGGAAAAGAACAAGATTCCTAAAACCATTGATGAGGTATGTGCACAAATGATCAAATCAAGATCAATTACTGACTCCAAAGTTAGAAGATGGTTAAACTTGGATCCCTTGGATAAAAATAATATTGAGGAGGCAATCAACAAGATGATGTGCATATACAAATACCTCCCTATAGAACTCTTAGACAAAATGCCCAAAGAACTTCAAGACAGGCTATTGGAAAGATGGAATTTTGCCTTCCACTCCGAGAAAGAAATCAGGGAAAGAGCCCTAGTATTAGTCATGCCTACCAAATCCAAAATGGAGGAAATCAAAGAAATGATGAAGGCTCAATCCAAAAGGTTCTCACCAAAGATGAGAGCCTACCAAGTGCTAAAAGGACACCTACTAGAGTTAGAATGAAAGAGTGAAGCCGAATGGAGGAATATGTTGAACATTCCTGAAAAGGATACAAGTGCTAAGCCACAAAGAGCGCTAACTAAGAATCAGGAAATCACAAATGATCAAGCTAATGAGAGCACATAACCAATCAACATCACATATGTTGAATTGGACAAGGAGGAACTAGACACCACAGGCAACAAGGATATGGATGTTGCAATGAGTCATGGCTAGACACCACTATGGAAAACATTATGGACAACAAAGTCATTGACTTAACCGATGATCCGACAGAAGAAATACAAAAAGATGAAGATGTCACTATTACCAAGGACAAGACTGACAAAAAGGACACAACATTTGATACTTCATAGGTGAACATATCGAGAAACATGCCAATATTTATGCAAGCCATCAATATACTTCAAGAAAAAGACAAATCACCTGACAAAGATTCAAGCATTCCCAAGGATGCATGGGATGAAGGAAAGAAAGACAACACCGATGATCAAAATTTCATCAAAGACACTCAAATTGTAACCAAAACTGACAAGGTTATAGAAGGAGATTTAAAGTGAACAGATGGAGACACAACTAAGAAGGATGCATAAACAAAGGAAAATGAAGTACATAAGGATACTGATGATGGAGCAAAAACAAAAGATGACATTCCTGAGGTAACCAAACAAGTTGCTATAGATAATGTAAAGATTGATGTGGATATATCCACTCAAAATTGACAAGCTAACACCGAAGCACATCAGCAAAAAGAGGAAACACCACAAATCACTTCATCCAACACAACAAACAAAGCTGAGAAGATGGCTATGGTTCTGCATTTGAGTGAAACTCAGAAGAAGAAGAAGAAATTCAAAAAGAGTAAGTTGGAAGTCACTCTAAATGAAATAATTGAGATACCCAAATGTGACCCAACAATACTTGAATATGAAGCACTTAAATAGTACGGTGAAATATGCCAAAGGAAGGCACTACAGGAGAAGCTGAGAAAGTAGCATCAAGACTCCATGGTACTAGAAACAACTAGGGACATCTTGCATCAGATTGTACCTGATGTTGATGTTGATCACAATAGACCTATCCTTGATCAACTAGCCACTCTCACCGAGGCCATCACAACGCAGAACATTGATGCAGAAAAGGCAATTGAGGAGAGAGCAAAACAAAAATATCAGCAAAAATTGTTGAAAAGATCAGCCAAGAAGTGGCAGTAAACAAGGTAAAGCTTTCAGAATTAAAGTGAATTAGATCCACTAATTGATGAAGCTATTTCCTTGATGCAACAATTGAGCATACTTGACAAATTCACTAAGGAGCATAGTGATAAAATAGAAAATTTAGATTCTGATCTAGATACTAGTGCTAAAGGCTTAACCACCGAGGACGATGCAATAAATTTGCATTATGAAAAGATTGTTGAGATAAAAAGGTTGAGACAAGAACTATGGGAAGTAGAAACACAATTTAGGGAAGAGGTCACCAAGCTCCATGCTCAAATTCTACCAAATCTAACACTGCTTCAACAACATATCAATTTAGCAAGACAACTGATAGCCACCCCCGAGATGTCTGTAGTAGAAAGCATCTATGATATGCATTCAAGGATCACACTTGAGCACATGGCTCTAGAGAACCTAAAGGACCAATGTGAGAAGATGATGGAGGACATGAAGTCCTCACACTCTCACATTTTTGATAAGATATAAGGTATACACCTTTGCCCTTAATATCAAAAAGGGGGAAAATAATGATATGTACAGATAAGAAACTAAATAGTATAGGTACATAAAAAAAAAAGGGGGAGCATAATGCTATTATGTGTGTGTGTGTGTGTGTGTGTGTGTGATTTTTGTACCTATTTAAGAAAGACACAACACTTCAATAGATCATTACATTAGCTAAAAAGGGGTTAGATGAGCATATAAAACCACTAATATTGACCTATTGCTTTCTAACTAAGAAGAGTGTGATTAATAACATAATAGCCCTCAGATTATGCTACTGTCAGTGACATATACGACTTATCATGAAAGATTTGAATTAAAATAAGCTATTAATCATTAAGCAATGCATTCTAGCTCTAAAAATGGAGATAATAACAATGCCTAAACATGAAAGACTAAATGAAACAAGAATCTAGATGAATCCTAACAGCATAACAATGCATTTTAAATATAAGGTAAGGGATTATTTGCTCTAAAAAATACCTTCTATTTATAGAAGAATGAGGAGAGAGGGGGGGACAAGGTGCATTAATGAGTTGAAAATCTCATTAATGGTGTGTAAGAGCAATAAATACTTTGGGCATTCAATAGGCATTGTGGAGACATGGGCTTAAGGAATCTTCATTAATGAGGCAATAATGAGAGCCTTAAAGAAGCATGAGAAGGGTGTAAGAGAGTGGCTTGAGAAAGTGGACTTGAGGAAGGAATCTTGAGATTCCTTGACTTTCTCAAGTGGGTAGAGTCCTTAATCACTCCCTAATGGAATGTGACAACATTAGGAGGTGGGTTAGGATGAAATTAGGATTAGAATTAGATTAGCATGGGGGGAATAGGTTGGGATGGGTTAGAACCCAGGGTAGAAGTGGTTGAGATAGGTTAGGTTGGGGTTTAGGGAAATATAAATGAAATGAATTATTTGACATAATTCATTTAAATATATAGGATTTAATTATTTAAACATTTTATTGCTTTTCAATAATTAAGGGGACTATAGCCATTTTAATTAATTAGCCTAGGGGAATGGGTTTATTTGCAAGTGAGCAATTGATTTAGGGATTATTTAATTCCTTTATGATTAAATACTATAGCCATGTTTGAATTTGATTTGATTTAATTAGTTTAAGTTGATTTAAATTGTATGACTATAATAGTTAATATAATTCAATGATAAAAATCACCTAGGACATTAAATTTGATTAAAAAAATAATTGTGCCAACGTAACATTGTCATAAAATAATTGGGGGTATGATCACACTTAGGGAAAATAGGGTCTATAGTCAGAACAGACCAAATCCAGGTGGTTACATTTACCCCTCTTTGAATTGATGTGTGAGCAATGCATTGATTCAAATAAAGTTTTTGATTTTGACTTCAGAAAGATTGAGAATTCTGTTCTTGGTTGTCAAATGAAATGTTGATGAGATTAGTCTTGCACTTGATTGAACTAAACTTATAGAATTGACTTGGAACTTGGTTGTCACCCAAAGGTGAATAAAAGATCTTAAAGATACCAATTATGAACTTGGTTGTCATCCAAAGATTGATAATACTGATTCCAAAGTTCGTTGTCGTCCAAAAGTCAGTAAGAAGCTGCCAGGAGCTTAATAAGAATCTTTTAAAATAAGGAAACACAAGATATCCAGCTCATGAGAACCAAAGATTTCTATCCATCAGTTCTGACTTAGTCAAGGAAACTATCACGCCCCTATTTTGTTTGATAATGAAGTCATTTTAATGTTATTTTGAGAAAAAAATTAATTGATGATAGTGTGATCATGCCCCCTCAGGAACAAAATTGAAGGAAAAGAATAAAATCCCTTTGTTGAAATGATGTATTACTTGCAGGAAGCAGTTAGGGCAATAAAGAATAGAGTAGAAGAAGTGAAAAAGAGAGGGTGTTTTAAGAATAAACACATGGTAACCAAGTTAATTACATGAAAATGTGAGTGGTAAGACTGATAAAATGATGTCAGACCAAGATTTATGATAAAATGTGCATTTTGACAGTTTCTTGGAACAAATGGAACAAATCTGCATGTTTTAGAACAGTCACAAAATGGTACTCTGCTGTGTAAAACACCTTAGGCACCTTTGATTTTGTTCCCGATTGATTAAAAAGAGAATAGAAATGTAGTTTCAGTCATTTGGGAGGAGTTTTGGACCTCCTAAATAGCTCAAAAGACCAATATATAGCTCAAAAATTACCATTTTACTTTTCATTTTCACTTTCATCCATAGTAATTCTGAGAGCTCTATAGAGAAGATGGTGGTCCCTATGAGGAAGCATCATTTTGAGATGAGCCCTCAACACCAGCACCCAGCCGACTACCCACCTCCGGTAAGTGCTCGTAAAAATACCTCGTGAATTTTGCAATTTTGATTTTTACATATTTTTGTAGCTTTTATAGCCATATCAATTTTGGGTCGCATCTGGGATTCCAGATCACACCCTGTCAAACCCATGTCGCATTTGATATTTCCCGGATCATGTCCTATTTTCCCAAGTTTTTGTATTACATCCAGGATACTCTGGATCTCATCCCGTTGCTCTATTTCAGGCTTAGTTTTGGGTCAAAATTTTAGTTTGGTCGTACCTCGCCAATTTAGGATCGTACCTCACATTCTGGATCACATCCTAATTTTCTAGGATCGCATCCAGTATGCTCAATCGCATCCTATTTTTCCAGGATTGCATCCAGTAAAAGAGATCGCATCCTGTTTTCTAGAATCACATCTCATTTTTAGACTTAAAAATTTATACTTTCTGAATTGTGTGTCTGTCAGGGATCTGTAATCACTTAGCTAATTCATATTTTTGTACTTGTAGCTTAGATAGAATACTGAGTTATCTTGTATTTGTCAAAATAGGTTGATTTTGAGGTAGTCACTTTTCGAGGCACATATCCAGGACGTGTAATAGCATTGTCTGGAGTTTTGACGACCGATGAGCAAAGTAGTCCACTATGGATTACGATCATTGATGGGTTTACCTGATATAGGGGTAAACAGAGGGTTGTTGACTGCTCTTGCCGAGAGATGGCACTTAGAGCACAACACCTTCCATCTCCCGACCGAGGAGATGATAGTTACTTTGGAGGATGTATGGTGCATACTTCATGTTCCTATTATGGGCCGCAAGGTGCACTTTGAGTCTACATCTGCCGTGGTGATTGGTGCAGCTCCCTAATACTTCCAGGATGATACTATTGACTGCAGATACTTGTCTTGGGATTACATGTTGGATCATTATAATTAGCTATCTATATACATGGCAAGCCTGATTGGTGGCATTTTTAAGCCTGATAGAGGACAACATGGTTTTATGGTTGGTTGGGTGGACATGCTTGAGTAGATAGTTGTTTAGAGATGGAGATTTGCATGGGGCAACTACATTTTAGCCCATATGTACCATGAGCTTCATGAGATTGTTTACCACTATACCCAGAGCATGACTTTGGGTATCCTGATTCTTTAGATCTGGGCTTGGGAGAAAATCCTTGTTACATGACTGATAGTAGATAGGCAGCGGGCACCAGAGTTCCCATATGTATATATGTATGTAGGCCTTATTCAGCAGCCCCATCTGGGCAAGGTAGAGTACTGGCACAGACTCTTCAATGATATGACAGAGGTTGTATGGCGACCATATTTAGACTGTGAGGAGTGGACTTCAGATGCCAGGCAGGTACCATTTTTGTTCTAGAGTCAGTATCTCATTGGACAGACCAGATATATTGTAGAGCGGTTCATACACACCTAAGTCCTCCGACAGTATGACCGTTGGCAAGGTAGGACACATGATATCACTGTATATGCACGGATCTGAGATGAGACACCACTATGGGGTGTTCAGCTTAGGTATGAGATAGCTCATCAGGAGATCCGAGACATGGTTGGAGTAGAATGGGACCTTCACCTTGATGTTTCCAATGTAGGTGTTTTTGATGGGTATGCCACATAGATTCTTCAGTATCTATTTCCACATTTCACAGTGCTAGAGGAGCCCATTCCTCGCATTGAGGATCCGATTGATTATGATTTGGATGAGCGTGGGAGGAGTACAAAGAGATAGGGGTAGAGGCCGAAATGGAGGGAGGGATGGAGGTTGAGATGGAGGGAGAGATGGGAGACAACCTCCTCTAGATGATGGTGATGATGGCAGAGATGACAGGGGTGGTGGTGCCGTGGGTGGCCACGCAGAGGTTCCCAGTAGTAGTGGAGAGGGTCGGCACACCCGCTTTAGATTTTTTTCTCCCAAGATGGATCTAGGTCCATTATTGATAGGAGAGTAGCAGAGGTAGAGGCAACAACAACAGAGACAACCTGATCGGCCACAGGATAGATCTACAGGACAGGATATCGGCAGGGGTTTAGGCAGGGACGAAGATCCCTTATCGCAGTTTGAGCAGGAGCAAGAGTAGCTCAGGGCACAGATTACTGCTTTAGAGGCCAGAGTCAGTGTTTCAGATGCATTTCTGGTTGATAGGGATAGCCAGCTAGAGAGACTTGGGGCAGAGCGGCACAGGTAGGGTGACATGCTTAAAGTAGAGAGAGATGCATAGGCTCAAGCTGCAGTCCATCAGGCTTAGAGAGCCACATATTATTACGCTCTATACCATGTTGTAGTGCTAGAGGGAAAAAGAGTGGTATCTTTTTCATGCCTTACATAGTAGTCAGAGGGGGTGATGCCTCCTCCTCCTCTGTTTGTACCACCTCCTCCTCCTCCTCCAGATTAGGGAGAGGGTGGGAGCCAAAGTTGAGATATTTTGTCTTATTTTGTATATCTGAGTTCATATTGTATATCTGGATCCTTCTAAGATCCTCTTTTTGGACATGACATACATATATATATTTGATTCATTATGTCCCTCTGATACTCTTTATGTGGATTTATGCCATGCTTTGATCTGTACCATGTTTTGAGATATATATCTGATGTCATTGATTTTGTTCCTAACATGTTATATGAGTTCCATCTGCTTTGATAGATTTATTTTGCACATGTGATTATATCTTAGCCATATGATGAGTTAGATTTTAGATGATGACATCATTTTACGCATGTTTTGTTTTATCATTGATATAAATATGTTTCAAATGATATTATGTGAATATGCAAATGTATGTTTTTGAGGTTTGTGTATGCAATGTAGAATGTATGGATGCACTTTTAGGATGTAAAAGTAAAAATGCAATACATGGATGCTTTGTTTTTGTATTTTCCTACGGTTTCTTTTTATGAATGCAAAATGTATGCTATGGATGCGTAATGATATATATATATCAGTAATATGGATGGATGTAATTAACTTGGTTTTTCAGAAGAAGAAAGATAGAAATCACTTTTGAGCACAAATTCCCAAATGTTTTTATTTCCTTCAAAATGCATTATGTAACATCTAAATGCAACCATATGCAGACTCTTAGGAATTGTCACTGATTAGCAAATATTTTAGCTTTTTATCATCATTGGGTGTTGTTTGGAATGGATACCACCTAATAGTATAACCATAACTAATACCCATTGATATTATGAAAGTATGAATTCTATGTTTTATTGAAATATCGAAAATAGACATAGGCATCAAGGCATAGAAGCCAGGATAACAAAATAGTCACCTTCCTTTTGATATATCAGAATTTGTGTAAGGCAAGATATTGGACCCACAATGACTTTGAAAATTCAGTCTTGGGTACATTATGCTTCATATACATTAGTGAGAATCTGAGTCAGAAAATAGACAAGGAAATTGTTTCAACCTCACCGTAGTTTACATATAACAAAGATCGAGATATATGCAGCTATCCACTCATAGTGGAAGCTCTTACCATAAACATCTAAGTTAGGTGAAATTTATAGGATCATTTGGAATAATCACCACATGCAGAAAACCAAGAAAATGTTATACCCCCTATCCTTGCGACTCTTTGTCTTTGCATAGATGTCATGGAGTAACTCAGTAGGTATAAAAACATCAATTGTGAATCAATAAAAATTTGTAATTTCTTAGATGCCCCTAGTTAAACATCATCAGAACATAAAAGAGCTATGATCAATCCAAGACCAAACTGTGTTTAAGTAATACTATTGATTCATTTTTAAGAATAGTATAGATTCATCAATTAAAAAGTTTGGAATTCAAGTAAATAGGTGTTCCATGTCTGTGTATAACTTTGTTCTTGTTTGTAATTAAATGTAGGTTCTAGGAACACCGTTCATGTTAGTGCAATGTTTGTTTCATTCTTGTTTTGTGAACATGATAGTGGGAGTAAAAGTATCCAAGAGTAGTGTATCACAAGACAAACCATCTATGATGACCTAGCTAATGCAACCTATCAGACTAGAAAAGATGCCCCCAGTGCAGAATTATCTGTTCCCTAGAACCGAAAAGATAGACAAATCCCAAGCAAGGATAAGATAGTCGTAAGGAAACAAAGTCAGCATTTTAGCACAGGTGTAATTGTGAAGGCCTAGAATTAGTGATGCTTTGATAGATGGAGTGCAAAACACAAGTGATGCCTGATTGCCAAGTTTTCAGCACTTGGCAAGATCTCTTCTTTCTTTTTTCTACCAAGATGCCTGTTTGACAAGGTTGTCATCAAGGCACTTTTCTCTTTTTCATTTTTTTTTGCTATTTTTTCTTTTTTTTTAATGTTTTTATAGTATCAAGGCGCATGTTTACCAGGTTTTCACCAAGGATACCCTTTCTTAAGGACTTTTTCCATTGTTTTTGGATTTCTTCAAGATCAATTTTCTTAATGTTTTTGTTATTTTCTGAAAACTTTTTGTTGTATAGGTTTTGCTAGCCAAACATTAAGTGTAGAACCACTTCAAATTTAGAGTATTGATAGGATCTAGAAGAACATCTCCCTTAGGTGTAGCTAGTTGATAAGCTCCAGTCCCAAAAGTAGCAGTGATAACATAAGGTCCTAGCCAGTTAGGTTCAAACTTTCCTTTCTGCTCTCTGTTAGGCTAGTTCTTAGGATTCTCCTTTAGGACGAGATCCCCCACTTCAATTTTTCATGGTTTTACCTTCTTGTTGTATCCTTTGGACATACATTCTTGGTACACCTTCAGATGGTCAAATGCTTGTTGTCTGCGCTCTTCTAGTAGGTCCAAAGAATTCACCCTATCGATGCGGTATTGCTCGTCAGTAACAAGACCTTGTAAAGATATCCGCAAAGATGAGATTTCAACCTCAATAGGAAGTATTGCTTTAGCGCCATAGACTAGAGCAAATGGCATGGATCCATTTGGTGTTCTGATGCTTGTTCTATAGGCCCATAGTGCCAGATTCAAGTGTAGATGCCAGTCTCTGCTAGACTTACTCATAGTTCTGTGTAGGATTTTAAGAATATTTTTATTGGATGCCTCAGCCTGTCCATTACCCTGAGGATAATAGATTGAGGAGAAAAGTTGAGTGATATGGAACTATTCACAAAGGTCATCAATGTCTTGATTTTTAAATTGGCCCCCATTGTCTATTACAATTGAAGAGGGTATCCCATATCTACAAATAATGTAGTTCATAATGAACATAGTTGTAACCACCTGGATTTGGTCTGTTCCAACTATGGACCCTATTTGCCCTAAGTGTGATCATACCCTCAATTATTTCCAAATGACCCTGTTATTGCTTGGCATAATTATTTTGAAATCAAATTTAATTTCCTAGCTGATTTTTATCACTAAATTATATTAACTATTATAGCCAATTAAATCAAAACAAATTCAAACATGGCTATAGTATTTAATTATAAAGGAATTAAATAAACCCCTAAATCAATTGACCACTTGTAAATAACCCATTCCCCTAGCCTATTTAATTTAATTAAAATGGCTATAGTCCCCTTAATTATCAAAAAGCAATAAAATGCTTAAATAATTAAAATCCTATATTTTAAATGAATTAAATAAGTTTAATTCATTTCATTTATATTCCCTTAAACCCCAACCTAACCTATTTCAACCACTTCTTAATGAAATTATTTTTCCATTAGTACACTCAGAGAAAAAACACAGACATAAATCATTACCGGCAGAAAGCAAGCATCACCGGTGGAACACAAGCAGTATTGGTGAGTTGCAAGCATACTTGACAAGACAAAGAATTTTGAGAAAAATGCTAAGTATAAATGTGACAAGCATTATCGGTGAACACAAGCATCACCGGAAAACACAAGCATCACCGACGAACACAATCATTACCGGTGACACAGTTTCTAGAATCAACCCAACAGGAATAGACAAGCATACCCGACGACATGTTTAGAGAAAGGAACACTGATGACCAAGAACACTGACCGTCAAAACCGACAGTCAGAAAAGCCACAATTTGTGGATATGATTTATACACGGCAGATAAGACAAAGTTATTCTATTTTGTAGAATTGTTTTTTGTTTTTTATGGTCATGCAAGCTTTATGTAAATGCTTTAAAGCATCCTAACATATCTAAAGCATATCTAACTACAGATCAAGATCAAGTTGTATATCTTGAATCTAGAGTTAACATGCGAATGCATGAATCAAGAATTGAACCTAAGATAGTATAAATAGATGTTCATACTCAATTGTGAGTACATGAATTATTTATAATTGATAGCCACGAAGAGCATCTAAGGAGCAGAAGGCAGAATTCATGCAAAAAGCAGAAATAGAGTATATCAGTTATCAAGAACACATAGAGGCTACCGACGAGAAGATAAAAGTAATAATCAATCATGGAAGGATGATTAATAGTATTTTTGGAGCTTTAATAGATCTATTAATCAGCAATTGAAGATTGCATTTATCATCAGATCAAAGACCTATGTAGTTGCATTCTAACAAGTGCATCACATCTAAAATCCTTTTGTAGAAGGTGGACTTACCCATCCTTTGTAAATCTCTTATCAGAGTGCACACTTAACAGTGTTGTTGAAAGCTTCAAATGAAGTAGATCTTAACAGGTCTCTACTATAATACTCCTAATAGGGTAGGTCATCAGAAGTAACCAAAATTGTAAGCCTTAACCGACTCTTCTTATCTGCAGATAGTGAAGTTTGTGGGTAACAATCCCCACTGTAGTTTTTACTTCCTTAACAGGAGTTTTCTACGATATCATATCTTGTGTCATGTGTTATCTAATTTCCTGAATGTTTCTATTATTGTTACATATAAGAAAGAATGTATGATATGATTTCATATGCTTAAAGAAAGATGAACAGATAGATAAGTTAAATTACAAACTGATGACTAAGGGTTAATGGGCTAACCAAGAAAATTTTTAGAGGTACTGATTCACCCCTCCCCTCTCAGTACATCATCTCAATACAATTCCAACATTTCTACCCTGGGTTCTAACCCATCTCAACCTATTCCCCCCATGCTAATCTAATCTTCATTCTAATTCTAATCCTAACCCACCTCCTAATGTTGTCACATTCTATTAAGGAATGATTAACAACTCAACCCACTTGAGAAAGTCAACTTTATCAAGCATGAATTCTCTAAGAACCAACTTGTCAAGTTGTGTCTTACACCCTCCCATACCTCTTTCATGAATTTCATTAATGGCTCATTAATGGATATTCCCTCTTGCCCATCCCTCATTAATGCCCAAGGCATTAATGGCTCTTACACCTCATTAATGACCTTAGGGGCTCCATTAATGAACCTTGTCTCTCCTCTCTCTCTCTCTCTCCCATTTCTCTATAAATTGAAGGGATTTAGAGCTCATAATAAGCCTAAAATTTTGAATTTTAGTGTTGTTATGCCAAGATTTTGAAGGAATCTCAAAGCATTGTTATGCTACCCATTCCTTCCTAGCTTCATAAACACTCCATTAGTCACTTTCTTACATAGTTATAATGCCCATTTTAGACTAATATGCATGTTTAAATAGTTAAATAGTTTGTTTTAAACTTAAATCTTTCATGCTAGGTTGTTTATGTCACTGGTATATAGCATAATCTGAGGGATTTTATGTTATTTTCTACACTCATCCGAGTTAGAAAGTAATAGGTCAATGTTAGGGTTTTATATGCTCATTGACCCCTATTTCTCACTAATAGAATGACTTATCGAAGTGTTGTGTCATAGGAAATAGGTGCACAAATATACACACACATTTCTGGCACCCACCGTGGGGCTCGATTTCCAACTTGGCCTCATTTTATATCACTTTTTCACTAATTTGCATGCCCAGAATTCTGTTACAGGATCATGTTTGGTCATTCAGGATCACATTCGGCATACGCGCTCGCTTTGCAACAAATGAGGCTCGCATCCAGGATTTCCCGGATCATTTCTGGTTTAGGCTTGCATCTAGTAAACATTGAATTATATTTGGTAATGAAGGTCGCATCCGGTTTTGTGTCATTTTCTATATTTTTGGATTGCATCTGGTGAAAATTTTAGTGAACTACATGGCCTAACAACTAACGTTTGCATGTTTGACTTATTTGATCTTTTGAATAGTTTAACGATTGTTTGCAGGTTGACATTGATGATTTTTCATGGGAGTTGCTACATAACAAACTAACTCAATTTTTCAGGTTGCCCAACCCCCATCTTGACCTTTATTTACTTGCTTTGAAAACTAAGGAACATTTTCCAATCTATCACTAAACTGACTAGAGGACTATGCTCTTTTCCTTTTAAGGAAAATCAGAAACTCACACATCAGTTTATGGGTTGAACAAAATTTGGAGTTAATTGAACAAGCAATCAAATAGTATAATTCTTTTGGGATCAGTAAATGAACAACACAAATCACTAAATTTGGTGGATCAAAGAACAAGTTCAACTGTTTAAATCATTTTTGGGACACAGAAATTGAACAAGAAAACTCACTAAATATTGTGGCTAACTGAACAAGGCAAATCTACTTTCAAGCATAGTGTTTTCATTAAAATAAGAAAATCTAAATTAGGCACAACATTGCTTGAGAGAAAGAACCACTTTGCTTGATTCTATTTTGGGAGAAAATGACTTAGATTAGGAGGGTATGCTCTTCTTCTTCAGAGTAATCAGAAATCCAGACATCCAAAGCTCACCAATCCTTGGTACACATATTTAAATAGTAGAGGGCCTTCCAGTTGAGGAAAAAATCTCCCGAGAATGACCCAAGTGAGGACAGGTTTTACGCCAACCCTTCCAACTCACTATAAATAGTTGCTTCCTCATAGGCTAAAGCCTCAGAAGATGGAGCCAGTTTTGTTCATGAAATTTTGACATCATTCCTTGAACATGCTTGGGTATATGTAGAGCGGAGCCGCTTGAATATTGCTTGCAAGACTACATATATTTAGGTACTCATAGAGCTATACACCTGAATTTTTCCTTGTGCAATTCTATGGGAGATAGTTTCAGACAAATTTCCCAATAATCTACAACAACTTCAACTAAAATAATTCCTGATTCATCCCCGAAAGGGTGATAATATTTGTGCAAGGCAAAAATTAATTTCCCCAAGACACTTGTCATATTGTGCCCTCACTTGCGCTTGGAGTTGGATAATACAACATCATGACTGGAGCCATTGCATGCTTGGTGATGGATGTATTCTGATTAGTATTTGAGTGTGTACCTGAGTCAACAAGCAAAGATTTTCATCCTCCACTTAGAGAATAGGAAAAAGATGAGTGTTTGTTTCACCCTCCTAGCAATGCAAATCTGTTTGACGTGCTTGCAAAAATCACTAAAAAGATAAACTCCTTCAAACAAGAAATAATATTCAAACCTTCAGATACATGTATTCTTCACTGGCAAGTCTCCAAACATGATCATAGATCAGACAAATTGCACGAACTCCCAAAATCCAAATTTCAAAACTGGCAAAAACTGACAAAGACATCATAAAATCGCATACTGGATTTCCCAAGTTGCATCTGGTATTTGGGATCGCATCTGGTATGCTAGCTCACATTTGGTTAGCACACAGTCACATCTAGGATTTAGGCTCACATCTAGTGTCATCAAAGGCTCGCATCTGGGAGCTCGCATCTAGGACAGAGGGTACTTGCAAAAGTATTTCTTAGAAATTTTCAGTTGATTAGGATACCCTTTTGGCTCTTTAGCTGGTTCTCATTGTCTTTTCTGGTCTCCCTATTGAAATTTCAAAACTCTTTTAAATGTCTACCTTGCATGCTTAGTCAGTCTTTCACGATTGGTTCAATACATGTGGTCTACCCACTTTCTACCAACAACTTGGTTCCCAGCTCACTATCAGGGCATTCTAACCCTTTGATGCTAGAATCATTTACATCCAACAACAAACAGTTACTTTTACCTAGACACGTCCACTTGAATGGTCTGAAACTCTCACTTGCACAATTGGGAAACATTGACAAAGTTGAGAAACAACTTCATGGTTAACACAAGATGCAACAAGTACACATCTAAAGGATCGAAAGTGCCTCCTAAAACACCACACTTTCAAGGGGAAACATCTCATAGTTGGAGTGAGGCTTTTGAAGAGTATAACAATGGCAAAAGGCCCGAAGATATGGATGAAGAAGAAGAACCTAAATTTGACCGTCCCTTATTTGAGTTTGGCAGTGAGAATGAAATCACTGAAGAAGAATATGAAAAACTCAAACAGAGCAAGAGGTTCCATAAAATAATGGAGAAAATGATTGACAAGGATAAAGAGAAATACTTCCTCCATCTAGCATCCATAGGTGTCAAATTACCTAAGGATTATGATGCGGAAAAGATGAAAGAAAAGGAGGTACCAAATCCTATATCTATTCTCACCAAACAACTCAATTTGATGCAAACATAACTCACAAACCTCAAACAGGAGAAAGAGAAGCCCAAAACACAATACTCTTTGGATGCCAATTGTCCATTTTCTTTGATAAGAGTATCACTATGATCCCATTTCCTCCCAACATGGCAAGAGCAAAGTATGACAAGTACACAGGAGAAACTGACCCACATGACCATGTGAGGGAATTATGTGCTCTTAGCATAGAATACATGTATGAACCTACATACCTCATGCGACTATTTCTAGGAAGTCTAGGGGGAAGTGCCATGGAGTGGTTCTCAAAACTAAACCCTAAGGTCAAAACATTTGAGGAGTTAATCCAATAATTCATTCAACATTACTCCCACAACATCCAACATGATGTAACTATGATGGACCTATGTAATACCAAACAGAGAACTGGTGAATCATTTACGCACTTGCTACAAAGATGGAGGAATATTTTTGCATGATATTAAAGGGCCATTCCTGAAATAGAGAAGATGGAGATCTTCGTTAATAATCTAGTGCCTAAATTAAACTATGCATTACAAATGCAAGACTCTCCGAGCTTCGTCAGAATGATTAGAAATTCCCTCCATATTAAGGAAGTCATGGTCAAAAGGGGAGAGATCACCCTTCAAAATGAAAACAAGCCCAACAACTCCAATTCCAAGTCTAAATGGTGGAAGCAAAACAAGAATGTTGTTAATGATGGAGTGGTTGATGCCTCTAACATTAATCCTAAACCCAAGGTATTCAATCTAAATAATATCATGTAAGCAAGAAAGGATGCTAAGGTAACAACTCCCATACCCAAAGCAAACAATGATAATAGCAAAGGTCAGACATGGACTTCAAAACCCCAAAGGGAATTTACTCCTTTGGGAGAGCCTCTCGAGGCTGTTCTAAAAACACTATTAGATAACCAAGTTCTTACGATCCCAGATTCCAAACCATGGGAACCAATGGTCAAACCCAGGTGGTGGGATGATAATTCCTATTGTGTCTTCCACAAAAACAAGGGACACAAGACTAATAATTGACTCAAGCTTAAGCATGTCATCCAAGAAATCATTGAAGGAGGTAAGATCAAAGTAGATGGACACAATACTAATGAGGATCATACGACATTCAACAAAACTTTTCCTAATTACGATCAAGGAGAAACTTCTAAAGGGAAAGGTAATGAAGTCAACTACACCTATTCCAACAATGACAATGTGATCGATATGCTCGACATTAAGACTGAGTCAATCAATGTGGTCACAATTAAAGGTGTCTCATTCCACTCAAATTCCATAACACAGAGCCAAGCATAGGTCACAATAAAAGGACCTCCAAAACTGACATCAACGTCCAAGGTTCCTATTATAAATATTCCTAAACTAGCAGCAAAACACGTGGTTACTATTCCTCAAGCAAAATATGACTTGGTAGACCAATTACAATGAACCTCTGCCAAAATTTCCTTTTTTGAATTGCTCAAAATATCCACAGTACATAGGGAAATCCTAGAACATGCTTTACATGCTACTAATGTCCCAAAGGATATTGATATAGACAAATTCCAAGCGATGGTCAATCACATCTCAGCGCCACATTACCTCTCCTTTTCTAAAGAGGATGATAAGTCATTAACACATCCACATAATCAACCCCTCCATATTGAAGTCCTTATTCTTAAATCCTGTGTTAGACACGTATTGATAGATGGAGGCACATGATTGAATATCTATACACTTGATCTAATCAAGAGACTGGGTCTCTCAGAACAAACAATTGACTCTAGAAGCAAGATAACCATCAAAGCTTATGATGAGGAAGAAAGGTCCTCCAGAGGTCTTATTGTTCTACCTATTAGAGTCTGACCAATTGAGAGGAACATCATATGTCAAGTTTGGGATATACCATTGGCCTACAATATCCTTTTGGGGAGACCATGGATTCATGAAATGCAAGCTGTACCATCTACTTACCACCAGTGCATAAAGTTCCCACATAATGGGGTGGAAGTGACGATTCCTACAAATGCTAACTACACTTGTAATAATATCAAAGCTGGTAGCATGATCCTGCATAACAAGGAGGCTATGGATGCAATTGCTCCTGAAACTACCAAGGACATAGTTATGAAGAGTTTTGGAAAAACCTTAAAACTTGAAGAAACATGTATGGGAGAGTACAAGCTGGACCTAACTCCCTCATTGACAAAACTTCCAGTGTCACCAAGATCCTATGGAAAACCTTCCTCAACATTCACACCTACAGCATCTAAAGAGCTATAAGTACACAAAGCAATTGGCATGGTAAAGGCATCCACATCTTCTTCAGATAACACAGAAGAATAGGCAGTCTTGGACTAGCTTTACAAAAGAGAACCGATGGAATCTGAGGTCAAACATGTAAATATATCCCCAGAACAGTACGAAAAGGGATATGATTTCCTCAAAAAGATGGGATACAAAGGAACAAGACCTCTAAACAATACAGGATGGGGGCTTATTGAACCTATACCCATGGAGTTTCAGAATACTAGATTTAAAATAGGACTTGGTTTTAATAATAAAACTTATAAACTCACTTCAAAAGAGAGTCGACACTCAGATAAAGGGAGTGATGAAACAGAAAAACTAGATTAGTGGTCCTATGAGAGATTTTTACATGTTGGCACACAGGACCCCAACTACCAAGGGGAATACTATGTACCCAGCTTTGAGGTACCACAAGATCTTCACACCCCTTTACTAGCACAACCTCCCATTCAAGAAGTAGGAAACACCATAGCAACAATTACTCAAGAGACACCCTGACAATGGGATTTACATCCTAACTGGGGGCAATAGGTCACAGTTTCACATATCCTTGATCTAACACACTTTGATCCACAAGTAGCTAACTGGGTACATCAAATAACCATTGCTGAATACTTAAATAGATCTGATGATGAGGTCATTGACTCTCATGACTATGAATGGGAAGAACTATTTGTCGCCACTAAAGATATTGGAATAGATACAATTAACATGTTTGTGATTCCCTCAGCTCCTCGTAAATAATCTGTCACTCCTTCCAATGACACTGATAATCCTAAAGTAGAAGAAGAGTTCCTTCCCCCGATCACTGATGAAGAAATAGGTGAATACATAAGTCTAGAAGAATTTCATAGGCTACAAACAAGAAGCCTCCTTTTACAGAGAGATGATCATGATATTTCTACTAACAAGTCGCTAGAGTTTGGTCTGCATATGACTAACAATGACCCTTTTAATGATGATCTCACTCTTATTGATCTAAATATTGAAGAAATTAACTTAACAGATCATGTCATGTTGGTTAATGGTCTTGATGCTAACACGATGCTATCCTTTCCAGAATCTGACTCCCTAACATTGGTACTTCCAGACTTAATTGATTGGACTAAAATAGATCCTACTCCTATCCTCAAATTTCCCAATGACCACACCCTATCTTGTTATCTCAATGCTTGTGAACCTTACCCTTCTTCCACCAATGTAAGGAGCGAGAACATGTCACCGGAGGATATCAGGTTTCTCAGTCAAAAACTAAAAATTAAAAAGAAAAAGAGGGTTGATGGTGAAAACCACTCTATGGCAGTATCAAATCCAAAAATAGTAAAGAAAAAAGATGTATCCAATGGTGAAAACCTCTCAGAGATGCCAAAGGATGAGACTCTTGATATCCTCCCCGAACACTTTCAAGAAAGGTCTTCAGTACTAATTGAACCAACACAACCAGTAAATTTGGGCACTGTTGAAAATCCTCAAATAGTCCACCATGCACAATCTTTATCAGAAGAGAAGGCATAATTCATAGAGTTCCATAAAAGAATAAGATCAACTTTGCATGGTCTTATACTGATATTCCAGCGCTAGATCCTAATCTAATCATGCACCACTTATCTATAGCTCCCGAAATCAAGCCCGTGAAACAAAAACTTAGAGAGATGCATCCTCATGTTGCATTATTGGTAAAAGTAGAGCTAGAGAAATTGTTGAAAGCCAAATTTATTAGGGTCATTGCCTATGCAGGATGGATCTCCAATGTGGTCATCAAGTCTAAAATAGATAAATCTATCAGGATCTGTACGGACTTCAGAGACTTGAACAAAGCATGTCTGAAAGATGACTTCCCTCTACCTAACATTGACATGATTATAGACCTCACAATAGGCTTCCAAATGTATTCATTAATGGATGGATTCTCAGGCTATAATAAAATCAAAATTGCCCCTGAGGATCAAGAGAAAATTGCATTCACATGCGCATGGGGCACCTTTTGCTGGAATGTCATGCCTTTCGGGTTAAATAATGTCGGTGCAACATATCAAAGAGCCATGAAAACTATATTCCATGACATGATGCACAAAAACATGGAGGACTACGTGGATGACACATTGGCTAAATCCAAAGAATGAGGTACTCACATTGCTGACCTAAGAAAGATATTGGATCAAACGAAATAGTTCCAACTCAGGCTCAACCCCAAGAAATGTGCCTTTGGGGTCTAATCAGGGAAGCTCCTAAGATTCATTGTTTCAGCAAAAGGAATTGAGGTAGACCCCACTAAAGTTAAGGCTATACTAGAGATGGCTCCTCCACATAACATCATTCAAATGAGGACGCTACAAGGGAGACTTATGTCCATCAGGAGATTCATGTCCCAACTTGCAGATAGGGCACAACCCTTTACTAAATTATTACATTAAGGGGTTACCTTCAAATGGGATGCACACTGTAAAGCAAACTTCAGGGAATTGAAGGGATACCTGGCTGCTCCTCCTATTCTTATGGAACCTATTCATGGAAAGCCCCTACTCCTATACATTTCAGCTACAACTACATCCCTAGGAGTATTACTGGCGCAAGAGGATAAAACCAAGAAGGAAAGAGCTATCTACTACATTAGTAGAACACTGGTCGCCTATGAGCTCAATTATAGCATTATTGAAAAAGCATGCTTAGGAGTCATCTTCGCATCACAAAAATTGAGGCACTACATGCTCTCTCATACAATAAAGCTCATTGCTAAGATTGATCCTCTAAAGTACCTTTTGAGCAAAATAATGTTAACAGGATGTTTGGAAAAATGGGTCCTAATTCTAAGTGAGTTTGACATTGAATATGTAGAATGATGAGCTATCAAAGGATAGGTCCTTGCATATCAATTGGATGATTCACCACTCCAGGATGATGAACCTTTGATGATTGAATTCCCTGATGAAACAATCATGCATCTAACTGAATATCCATGGAAGATGTACTTTGACGGTTCATTCACTCAACAAGGCTCTAGAGTAGGGGTCCTATTCATAACTCCTCAATGATACAAGATTCCCAAATCTTACAAATTGATGTTTCTATGCACCAACAATATTTCAGAATATGAAGCATTGGTAAACGGTGTTAAGATAGCTATGGAGTGGAAGATTGTAGATTTACACGTGTATGGTGACTCCCAACTAATTATCAATTAGGTCAATGGAGAGTATCAAATGAAGAATGAAAATTTGATGCCCTACAAGAAACTAGTTGATGAATTGAAGAGGTACTTTTTCTTCATCACCTTCCAGTAGATACCAAGGTTGGAGAACAAAGCTGCAGATGCTATCGCTACCTTGGCATCCATATTACAACTAGAAGAACATCAATTCCGCTATGAATTCTTGGTGGAAGAACTATCCTATCCTACCTTTGACACTCCTGAATACCAAGTAATATGTGCTTTGAACACCCCAGACCAATCTCGGTATGCCAATATCATTGCTTACCTTTCTGACCAAACAATCCCCAACAATCTATCCAGAAATGAGAAAAGATCCCTGATTAGGACAACATCACATTATGTCCTCATAACTAAAAACCTATATCGATGAGGTTTTGACGGTACACTTCTTAGGTGTTTAGAACTTGAAGAGTCTGATCTAGCATTAAAAGAATTCCATGAAGGTGTATGTGGATCACATTCGAACGACTTTTCATTAGTGAAGAAACTGCTCAGAGTAGGCTATTACTGGCCTACCATGGAGAAAGATGCTATTAAGTTTTCAAAAGCATGTCTTAAATGCCAGACACATGGAAATCTTATCCATGCTCCTACCAGAGAACTTATACCTTTCATAACACATTGGCCATTTCAGCAATGGGCCTTTGACTTGGTTGGACAAATATATCCCAACTCTTCAAATGGACACAAGTTCATCATTATAGCCATTGAGTATTTCACAAAGTGGGTCAAGTTTGCGCCACTAATCAAAGCCACTGGAAAACACATGGCTATGTTCATTTTGAACTACATTATTTGTAGATATGGGATACCCTCTTCAATTGTAATAGACAATGGGGGCCAATTTAAAAATCAAGACATTGATGACCTTTGTGAACATTTCCATATTACTCAACAATGCTCCTCAATCTATTATCCTCAAGGTAATGGATAGGCTGAGGCATCCAACAAAATATTCTCAAGATTCTACACAGAACTGTGAGTAAGTCTGGCATTTACAACTGAACCTGACACTATGGGCCTACAGAACAAGCATCAGAACACCAACTGGAGCCATGCCATTTTCTCTAGTCTACGACACTAAAGCAGTATTACCTATTGAGGTTGAAATCCCATCTTTGTAGATATCTTTACAAGGTCTTGTTACTGATGAGCAGTACCACATAGATAGGGTGAATTCTCTAGACCTACTAGATGAGCGCAGACAACAAGCGTTCGATCACCTCAAAGTGTATCAAGCACGTATGTCCAAAGGTTACAATAAGAATGTCAAACTAGCTACACCTGAGGGAGATGTTTTTCCAATACTCTACATTTTAAGTGCTTCTACGCTTAATGTTTGGCTAGCAGAGCCTGTACAGCAAAAAGTTTTTACAAAATACCAAAAACATTAAAAAAAAAAGCAAAAATAGCAAAAAAATTGAAACAGAGAAAAGTGCCTTTATGAGCACCTAGTAAAATAGGCATCTTGGTATCAAAAATAAAAGAAATGATCTTTCCAAGTGGTGAAAACCTGGCAATCAGGTGTCACTTGTGTTCTGCGCTCAATCTATCAAAGCATTACTGATACTAGGCATTCATAAATTTTACCTATGCTCAAACACTGACTTCATTTCCTAAATGGCTATCTTATCCTCACTTGGGATCTGGCTACATTTACATCTTAGAAATAAGTCATTTCTACACTGGGGGCATCTTTGCTGGCATGGTAGGTTACGGTTGCTAGGTTGCTCTAGGATGGTTTGCCTCACGAACACAATATTTCTTGATACATGCAAAACAATGTCACTTTCCAAAATGAAGGTGTCTTTTCAAAAATCACATATCCCGACGTGAAATTTACAATAAAAGAGTTCCTACATAGCCATATTGGATCACAAACATGAACGGATTATCCTATCAATGCACAGACATGGAACACCATATTGCTTATATTCCAATTTTCTGATTGATGAATCTTTACTGTGTTTGACAGATGAAGGAACAAGTACTACTTAAATGCATAGTTTGATATTGGTTTGATTATGATTCTTTTATGTCCTAATGATGTTTTCAACTAGGGACATCTAAGTAATTATAAATTTTATTTGATTGATTCACAATTGATGATTTATTATGTCTTCTTAGTTACTCAATGGCGTCTGCGCAAAGACAAAGAGTCACAAAGATAGGGGGCATAATTTTTTCTTGATTTTCTATGCATGGTAATTATTCCAAATGATCCTATAAATTTCACCTAAATTGAATGTTTATGGTAAGAGCTACCACTATGGGTGGATAGCCGCATATATCTCGATCTTCGTTATGTGTAAATTACGGTGAGGTTGAAACAATTTCCTTGTCTATTTTCTGATCCATATTCTCACTAAGGTATAAAAATCATAATGTACCCAAGGATATGAATTTTTAAGGTCATTGCAGGTCCAATATCTTTCCTTACACAGAATCTGGTATATTAAAAGGAAGGTGACTTTTTTTGTTATCCTGGCTTCTATGCCTTGATGCCAAAGTCTATTTCTGACATTTCAATAAAACATTGTATTCATATTATCATAATATCAATGGGTATTAGTGATGGTTGTACTATCAGGTGGTATCCATTCTAAAAGAGTTCCCAATGATGATAAAAAGCTATACAAATGCATACTAGTGACAAAGTCCTAAGAGTCTGCATATCATTATATTTTTTACAATTGCATGGGATATAAACAAGAAAGGAGAAACATTAAAGGCATTATGAGCTCCAAATTAATTCAATTTTCTTCTTCTAAATCAAGTTAATTACATCATCCATATTACTGATATATGTATCGTTGCACATCCACATCATACATTTTGCATTCATAAAAAGAAGCAACACGAAAATACTAAAAAAAAAACATACATTTGCATCTTCACATAAGTATCATTTAAAACATGTTTATATCAGTAATCAAATCAAATCATAAAATGATTTCATCATCTAAATCTAACTCATCCAGAGACCAAGCTATCATCACATGTGCAAAACACATCTATCACATCTATCAAGGGAAAGAGAACTCATGAAACATATCAGAATCAGGAAGCTGCATCATATATATATATATATATATA
>MU224537.1:1311654-1325560 GCA_018584345.1 Thuja plicata | reverse complement strand
CAGCATGATCCAGATATACAATGTGAACTCAGATGTACAAAATATGACAATATAAATTAGCATTGGCTCCCCCCCTCTCCCTGATCTGGTGGAGGAGGAGGAGGTGCAAATGGAGGAGGAGGACGCATCGCTCCCTCAAACTACTGGGCTAACCATGAAAAAGATTCTGCCCTCTACCCCTCTGGCACTACCGCATGGTAAAGAGCATAATAATATGTAGCCCTCTAGCCCTGATGAGTAGTTGTATGGGCCTGTACGTCTCGCTCTACGTGAAGTCTCTCCATCTGCATGTCCCTATCTATAAGCAAGGCATCTGATATAAAAATTCTTGAATATGTTGTTGTAGCCCTAGCCTTAACTGCTATCACTCTAGCCTCTAAAGCTATAATCTGAGCTCTAAGCTTCTCTCTCCTGCTCACACTGAGACAACCGATCCCCATCCTTGCCTGAATCCTGTCCTGTGGTCTGTCCGGTTGTCTCTATGGATGTTGTCTTTGCTGTCTTTGCTGCCTCTGCTATAAGTAATGGGCCAGGATCAATTTGAGGAGAAACAAACCTAAAGTGGGTACGCCAACCCACCCCACTCCCACTAGCAACCTCTGCGTGGCCATCCACTATGCCACCAGTGGTTTATATTGATAGTAAATTAAATGGTAAATTTCGAGGCTTATATTGGTCTTTTGAGCCATTTAGGAGTTCTGAAACTCCTCCTAGGCAACTACAACTACATTTTTGTTCTCTTTTTGATCAATCAGGAACAA
Source organism: Thuja plicata (assembly GCA_018584345.1). Taxonomy (NCBI): domain Eukaryota; kingdom Viridiplantae; phylum Streptophyta; class Pinopsida; order Cupressales; family Cupressaceae; genus Thuja; species Thuja plicata. The sequence goes on along the minus strand of MU224537.1, from coordinate 1,324,799 downwards.
AATTGAAGGTGCCTAAGATGTTTTCAACAGCATAGTGCCATTTTTGTGACAGTTTTGAAAACTATGAATTTGCTTCATTTGTTCCAAAGATCTGTCAATACTGCACATTTTATCAGAAATCTTGGTCTAACATCATTTTATCAATCTCACCACTCATATTTTCATGTAATTAACTTGGTAATCATGTGTTTATTTTTAAACACACCATCTTTTTCCACTTCTTCATTCTTTCTTTCCCTATCCGCTTCCTGCAAGTGACATTCTTCCAACTAAGGGATTTTATTCTTTTCCTTCGATTTCATTCCCGAGGGGGCATGATCACACTATCATCAATTAAATTTTTGCTTGAAACAACATTAAAATGACTTCATTATCAAACAAACTAGGGGCATGATGGTTTCCTTGACTAAGTCGAAACTGTTGGATAGAAAGCTTTGGTTCTCATAAGTTGGATATCTTATGTTTCCTCATTTTTAAAAGATTCTTATTAAGCTCCTAACAGCTTCTTACTGACTTTTGGATGACAATTTAAGTTCAGAATCAGTATTATCAATCTTTGGACGACAACCAAGTTCAGAATTTGTATCTTTAAGATCTTTTATTGATCTTTGGATGACAACCAAGTTCAAAATTAATTCTATTAGTTTAGTTTGATCAAGTGCGAGACTGATCTCATCAACATTTCATTCGACAACCAAGAATAGAATTCTCAATCTTTCTGAAGTCAAAATCAAAAAAATTCTTTGAATCAATGAGCTACTTGCACTTCAATTCAAAGAGGGGCAAATGTAACCACCTGAATTTGGTATGTTCCAACTATGGAACCTATTTGACCTAAGTGTGATCATACCCCTAATTATGTCCAAACGACCCTGTTACTGCTTAGCATAATTCTTTTGAAATCAAATTGAATAGCATCTTTTTCCATGGTAGGCCAGTAATAGCCAACTCTGAGTAGTTTTTTTTCTAGTAAAAAGTCATTCGAGTGTGATCCACATACATCTTCGTGGACCTTTTTTAGTGCGAGATCAGACTCTTTAAGTTCTAAACACCTAACAAGTGTACTGTCAAGACCTCGTTGATATAAGTTATTAGTTATGAGGACATAATGTGATGCTTTCCTAATCAGGACTCTCTTCTCATTTTTGGATAGATTAGTAGGAATGGTCTGGTCAGTGAGATAGGAAATGATATTGAAATACCGAGTTTGGCCTGGGGTGTTTAAAGAATAGATTACTTGGTATTCAGGGGTATCAAAGGCGGGATAGGATAGCTCTTCCACTAAGAATTCATAGCAGAATTAATGTTCTTACAGTTGTAACATGGATGCCAATGTAGCCATGGCATCGACAACCTTATTTTCTATTCTGGGTACTTGATGGAATGTGACAAAGACAAATTATTTCTTTAGGTCATCAACCAGTTGCTTGCAAGGTGTCCATTTTTCATCTTTTATGTGGTAGTCTCCATTAAATTGATTAATAATGAGTTGAGAGTCACCGTACATGTGTAACTCTACAATCTTCCATTCCATGGAAAGCTTGAGTCCATTTACCAATGCTTCATATTCAAAAATGTTGGTTGTGCATGGAAACATTAGTTTGTAGTACTTCCGTATCTTGTAACCTTGAGGAGTTATGAACAACACCCCTGCTCCAGAGCCTTGCTGTGTGAAAGAATCGTAAAAATACATCTACCATGGATACTCAGTTAGATGCATGATTGTCTCATCAGGGAATTCAATCTTTAAAGGTTCATTATCTTGGAGTGGTGAATCCGCTAGTTGATCAGTGAGGACTTGTCCTTTAATAGCTCTCCTATCCACATACTCAATGTCAAATTCACTAAGAATGAGGACCCATTTTAATAAGCATCCTGTTAATGTTGTTTTTCTTAAAAGGTACTTTAGAGGATTGATCTTAGAAATGAGCTTGACTGTATTTGAGAGCATGTAGTGTCTTAATTTTTATGACGCGAAGACAATTGCTAAGCATGCTTTCTCAATAATGTTGTAACTGATCTCATAGGAGACTAGTGTTCTACTGATGTAGTAGATAGCTCTTTTTTTCTTTGTTTCACCCTCTTGTTCCAATAAGACTCCTAATGATGTAGCTGTAGCTGAATTATAGAGGAGTAATGGATTTCCATGAATAGGCACCATAAGAATAGGAGGAGTAGCCAGGTACCCTTTTAATTCTCTAAAGTTGGCTTCACAGTGCTCATCCTATTTGAAGGTGACCCCTTTATGTAGTAATTTTGTAAAGGGTTGTGCCCTATCGGCAAGTTGTGACATGAACCTTTTGATCGGTTGAAGGCTCCCTTGCATTGTCCTCATTTGACTGATGTTGCGTGGAGGAGTCATCTCTAGAATAAATTTCACCTTTGCTGGATCTACCTTAATTCCCTTTGCTGAAACTATAAACCCTAAGATTTTTCCTGATTGGATGCCAAAGGAACACTTCTTTGGATTGAGCCTGAGTTGGAATTGCTCCATTCGATCCAATATCTTTCTTAAGTCAGCAATGTGAGTGCTCCTTTCTTTAGATTTGGCTAAGGTGTCATCCACGTAATCCTCCATGTTTTTATGCATCATATCATGGAATATAGTAGTCATTGCTCTTTGATATGTTGTACTAGCATTCTTTAACCCAAACGGCATGATGTTCCAGCAAAAGGTTCCCCATGCGCATGTAAATGCAGTTTTGTCTTGATCCTCAGGGGCAATTTTGATTTGATTATAGCCTGAGAATCCATCCATTAATGAATACTTCTGGTAGCCTATTGTGAGGTCTATGATCATGTCAATGTTAGGTAGTGGGAAGTCATCGTTTGGACATGCTTTGTTTAAGTATCTGAAGTCCATATAGATCCTAATAGATTTATCAGATTTAGACATGGGGACCACATTGGAGATCCATCCGGCATAGGCAATGACTCTGATAAATCTAGCTTTTAATAATTTATCTAGCTCCACTTTGACTAATAATGCAACATGAGGATGTATATTTCTAAGTTTTTGTTTCACAGGCTTGATCCCAGGAGCTATAGATAAGTGGTACATGATTAGATTAGGATCTAGTCCAGGCATATATGTATAAGACCATGCCAGGTTGATTTTATTTTCCCTTAGGAACTCTGTGAACTGTGTCTTCTCTTCTTCTGACAAAGATTGTGCAAGGTGTACTATTTGAGGATCTTCAATGGTGCCCAAATTTACTGGTTGTGTTGGTTCAATTAGAACTAAAGACCTTTCCTAAAAGTGTTCGGGGAGGATATCAAGAATCTCTTCCTTTGGTGCCTCTAAGAGGTTTTCACCATTGGATATGCCTTTTATTTTTACTATTTTAGGATCTGACACTGCCACAACATGGTTTCCACCATCAATTCCCTTTTTCTTTTTCTTTTTCAATTTTTGACTGAGAAACCTGATATCCTCCCGTGACATGTTCTCTCTCCTTACATTGGTGGAATAAGGGTAAGGTTCACAAGCATTGAGATAGCAAGCTAGGGTAGAGTCATTGGGAAAGTCAAGGATAGGCATAGGATTTGTGTTAGTCCAATCAATGAGGTCTACGTCTATCAAAGACAAGGAATCAGAATCTGGGAAGGACAACATCATGTCAGCATCAAGACCATTAACTAACATGACATGTTCTGTTAAGTTAATTTCTTCAATGTTTAGATTAGTAAGAGTGAGATCATCATAAAAAGGGTCATCGTTAGTCATATGTGGATCAAACTCTAATGACTCATCAGTAGAACTGTTATCTTCATCTCTCTGTAAATGGAGGCTTCTTTCTTGTTGCCTTAGAACTTCTTCTAGACTTAGAAAAGCACCAGTCTCTCCATTCGTGACAGGGAGAAGGAATAATTCTTCTGCTTTAGGATTATCAGATTCATTGGGAATAGTGTTAGACTGTTCACAAGGAGCTGAGGGAGCTACAAACATGTGAATTGTCTCTATTCCAATATCTTCAATGGTGATAGATAGCTCATCCCATTCATAATCATGAGAGTTGGTGACCTCATCATCAGATCTATTTAAGTATTCAACAATAGTTATTTGATGTACCTGGTTAGCTACCTACGAATCAAAGTGTGGTAGATCAAGGACATGTGAAACCGTGACCAATTTCCCCCAGTTAGGATGTAAATCCTGTCATTAGGTGTGCTTGTTGTAGCTATTGCTATCAATGGCATATCTAAACCATCTATTATGGAGTCTCCTACCTCTTGAATCATAGGTTGTGCTAACAAAGGAGTGTGAAGATCTTGTGGTACCTCAAAACTTGGTACATAATGCTCTCCTTGATAGTTGGGATTCTCTATGCCAACATGTAATAACCTTTCATAGGAACACTGCTCTAGTTAATTTGTTTCATCACTCCCTTTGTCTGAGGCTGGGTTTGTTTTTGATTAAGGTAAAAACAAGTTTTGAAAGGAACCCGAAACCTTTTACAAGAGATAATTAAAGATAAGCAAAGATAGCCCTTCTAAACATGAAATGCCTACTACGAACAAAAGAGCAGACCCAAGAAAATAGCCCAAAACCTGAAGAAGTAGAAAACCAGTCAAAAAAGCACAGTTACCAGCAAAACTACCAACAAAACACCATCAAACCTTCCAGCGCAGCACCCAGCTTAATGCATTTTTTCATATGCTTCCTCTACCTCTTTCTGCATGTTTTCCATCAAGTCAATGGAATCCTTCAGCTTTAGCATATCCTTTGGGATCTCTGGAACTTTTCTTTTAACACCTCTATGAGTTATAGTGCCCATGCCCATGCTCTCAATATCGCCTTCCACCATGAAAGTAGTTCTTTCCAACAGACTCATTTCTAGGTAGGCGTATAAAGCTTTGAGATTCTAGACAGAAAATTTCAGCCCTTCATTACTGTGTTTCAGAATAATGTTTATCAAATGTCCGTTGTGACTGATTTGGGCTTTCATTTCATTGAAATTATCTTCAATAATTTCATTAACCTTTTCAGTAAGGTCATCATCTCTATTTTTATTGTTTACCTTAATCTTCACCTCCTTCTCCATATCCACCATTCTGGAATTGAGAGGATCCATAGCTTCTTGCATGTTCTTGAGGTGCATTTTCATCATGTTCATTTCCTCCCCAATCCACTTCTCCATATTAGCCGCATAGTCCTCTGTACACTTCGGGATTCTCTCATCGACCTCAAAACCCACCATTTTGTAGTCTAAGTTAAGTTTTTGTTTTTTCTTCTTACCATCTTTCCTCAGAGTTCTATTCTCCTCCGTTTCTTTTTCCTTATTCTCCTCCTCTTTTTCTTTTTCATCCTTCTCTTCTTCCTTCTCCCTATTTTCTTCTTCGTCATTTAGCTTGAGTTTGTTCACTTCCTTCTCCCTGTTCTCATCTTCCTCATTCAGAATGAGGTCTTCTATAGCTCTATTATCATCCATATTATTGGAGTCCTCTCCATCTTTGACCTGATTCTCCTTAGAATTTCCAGATTCTGCCTCATTTATCTCAGGCTCTTCCATTTTTTCCTTGTCCTGGGTCTTATCCTTGTCAATGCTCAAGGTATTAGGGCTGATCTCCATCTCTTCCCTAATGTTCTCCTTTTTCTTAATCTTTCTGTTAACCCTCTTCTTAGATTTCACTTGCTTGATATCCCGGTTCAACTTTCTGAAATACCCTTTGACCCTTTGAGCGATAGGGTCTGAAACTTGATTTTTAACATAATAAAAAATAAGCAGAATAAAACCTTCATGTAGAACTGGGCTCAAAGCTTTTTTCTTGTGTTCCACAATACTATTATTCAAAGAACTAAGCAAATAATAGGGGAAAGAAACAAGCTTCTGGTGCCTAAAATGATTTGCGAGGATGAAATGGAGGTTATAGATTTTAGAATACCTACCATCCAGAGTAAAGTATTTGATCATCATAGTGAGAATGTGAGCCCAATGACTTTTTATCTTTTTTATGTCGACATAGTCTCCCCTACATTTGGTTAGAAGGGCTTGCTCTTCTTCATTCTTCAGGAAGATTTTGAAGGCTTGGGTGCCCATCCTCTTATCGTCCCTGTAAAACTTCATTCCATCCACAAGAATACCTATTATTTCAGAGATGAGATACAGGGTAAGAGGGATAGATTTACCCCATAGATTCACCCTCCCATTCTTCCATCCATCTGTAAATTTCTTCATAATTTCCTTATCCGCACCATGCAGGCACTCCATGAAGTTTGTAACTCCTCCTTTCCTGAGTCTTTTCCAAACCTTTTTCTTTTGCTTTCATTTTGAGCAATCCATCGGCTCTTATCTCTTCAAACCACCCCCCATCATAGTAGATTTTTGAACAAACATGATACAGTTTTGCAGAGAGTGGAGCTTAAGCTTTCTTTGGTTTTGCTTACTATTTGTGACCCATAATTTGTGTGAGTAGACAATTTCAATCAAACCCACAAGCCTCGACTGACAATAAGTGACACATTTGAAATTAGCTATCATAATCATTATTAATGCTTATTTGCGGTAAGCCTTCATTTTGATTTACCTTGTCGTACTTGATGAGGTGCAAAATCTCTAAACTTAAATCCACCTCCCCATTCCATGATGTCATTGCATTAAAATTAACACCCACATTGGCTAAACTGTCTGCAACCCTATCTCCTTCCTTGTACACGTGGGAAATAAAGCATTCTTTGAAAAGAAGAAAAGTAGATTTAATTTTGTCTATAATGTGAGCTATAGTCCAGGATGCTTTTGATTTTCCTTTGATATAGTTAATGATGTTTAATGAGTCTCCCTCCAACCAGAATTTCAAAATTCCTTTCTCTTTAGCCTGATTGACAGTCATAAGAGCTGCCATAACTTCGGCTACATGGTTCGTTTGATTTCCAAGAGGAGCAGCAACTGCGCCCAGACAATTCCCAGCACTGTCTCTTAAGCATCCACCACCTCCAGCTTTTCCCGGATTCCCCTTAGCAGCTCCATCAAAGTTGCCTTTCACCCAGCCATAAGGAAAAGCACACCATCTTGTATTTTCCCTCTTATCTAAAGTATTGGTCTCTTGTTTACTGGGGATCCCCCATTCAGAGCTTGTTATTGCTTGAAGATTCAAAATGTTATTTATTTGAGGGAAAGACGCATTGAAGTTTTCCAGCATACCTCTGATTATATGGTTAGCCACAACTGTATGGGAGGATTTTTTCTCTCTGAAGACCCTATTATTCCTCTCCTTCCATATCCTCCATGAGAAGTGAGGTAGGAAGAGCTTCCACATCTCCTTATAGTCTTTGCCCTTTCGAGGACACAACCATTGAGTAATCAGCTCGCGAGCACTCTTAGGTTTGACTGAATCCACTCTAAAATACATAAACACTAAGTCCCAAACTTGGACAGAGAAGGGACAGTGGATCATCAGATGGTTACTATTTTCAGCTTCAGAGAGGCAAAGGTAACATCTAATTGGCATGATGAAAGCTCTTTTGTGGAGGTTTTCCACTGTGAGGATTTTATCCTGTGTCAGAAGCCAGAAGAACATATTAATTTTAGGGATAAGGCTGGGTTTGTTAGTAATAACTAAGAGGGGGGTGAATCAATGGCCTCCAAAATTAATCCTTTAATCACTAACCACCAATCAAATACATCTCAGATTATTAAGTCCCTACAAGATGCATGTCATGAATATTAATAATGATTTAACTATCTGTCAATTTTCCTTGTCTGTCCTTATTCTCCTTGATTACTAATAAGCAGTAAAACTATTTACCAATACTTAGTAAATATGCAGAGTATACCAATCAATCTAGAAATGCATATGTGAAACGTAAAATAGTAAAGTAATAACCATACACACATAACACATTGATTTTAACGTGGAAACCCTGTTAAGGGGAAAACCACTGGGACCGGTACCCCAAATTTTCACTCTTCTGAAGTGAGCCCTGTTAGGAGCCAACCCTATTAAAGGTTACAAACACACTTTTAGGTGTGACCTTGTTAAAGGATTTTATACATAGAGGTTGTCACTTAGTATCAGGCATCTATTTGCTACCATCCTTGAATTAGCCTCCTTCTTAGACTGTCAATAGGCTTTAGGAAAATCTTGCTACCATCCTTGAATCAGCCTTCTTCTTAGACTGTCAATAGGCTTTAGAAAATTTCAATGTTACTTTCATGAATCAACCTTTTTGGCCCTCCTTGGGATGTACCTCAATATATAAAAGACTATTAAGTCCTACTTTGTTAAGAGACTTGATGCTTCAATGGTTAAACTGAAACACTATGACCTATTTCTAATGCAACTTGAATTGCAGATTTTTAGATCTATTTAAGTATATTACCTCTCTGATCAATGTATCAATTCAATTCTTTGTCCTCCACACTTTCTGCTCTATGATGTTGTGCTTCACTGTTCATTGGTGTCTGTAGAATTCTTTAGCTTGATTGATCAAGACTGTATGAAGTTCTTCTTCATCAGTTTCTCTTCAACATCCTCTTTCTATTCACTCCCCTTCCCTTGTATGTGATTATGGAAATGAATTATGCTTGTCTCTTATATAGACATGATATTCACTATTTCTTGATTCTTGATTCTTGGCATGAAAAACAATCTAGCCAATCTGATTTAAAGCATAACTCCTGATTTATCTCATAGTTATCTTCTTGCCAGCTATACAAATCTTCTTTAAATCAATTACTTAACTCTGGTCAAATAAAACAAATAAAACAACCAGTTAAGTCTATCCTTAAGCTCTGCCAGCTAGATATTTTGTCATTTTCTGAACTCTGTTATGTCGGTCAACTCTATAGTTAGTCGTCAGTGACAATTGCCAGTTATGTCGGTGTGACTCTAGTCATCTCAGGGATCTCCGTCCATTGGGCATCATTGGATTTTTCTCATCAAGAAACTCTATTTTCAGCTTGTCGGGTATCACTATAATTTGTCTTCATCAGGCAATACTGTCTTCTGCTCGTCGGGTATCACTATGACATTTTCTTTGCCTTTACCGATGGTGTGCACTTTGTCGGTGTTGTCTGTCACTTAGTGAATACTTGACTTTTATGCATTGCTGAAAGCATAATCTCTATTCCATTGATTCTCTGAAGTCTTTGGCATTATGTACATGACCGTACAGATGATATCAAGTTGACATCAATGACAATACAAACCATTAACTGATTTAATGTCTTGCATTATCTTTAACTTAACATTATCAAACATTCAATCAGTTACATGTCATCAATCTCTCCCTTTGGCATTGATGGCAACATACTATATTATCACACTATACTATTTTTAATACAATATGAAATACAATTGTTGTGATTCATCAAATTATCAAACAGTTTGTTTTGATAACCGATAAAAATGTCTAACCGCCAGTAATCTCTGTGTTAGCTTAGATTTGATTCTTGCAGCTTTCTGTGTTTCTTATACTGATGTGTTGCGTTCTCTTCTTGTGTCAATTTCTCTCTTTTGTCTGTTCTTCTTCTTTGATGTCTTTGTCTCTTGTTAGCAAGTTTCCCTTTGTATATGATTCCTTCATACAAATTCTCTCCCTATGGATATGATCTCTCCCTGTTTGGAGTAATCTAATAATGAATAATTTCTTGTGATAATATGGATACATTCTCCCCCTTTGACAACAATGCCAAACAAATATCTCACAGATATCTGACATTAATTTCAAGTGATCTTTTCTCACGATCCATAATATATTCCTTGAATTTCCCTTATCCATCAGCAATAAAACAATATGATATGGTGCTCGGTTCTGATATATACCTTTCTGTATATAGATGTAGCTTTGAAGTTTATCTTTTTTCTTGCATCAACATGAATGATATTTTGATAATATATAGGCTGATGCAACCTTCAGTCTTTTACTAATTGGTAGACAAGGGTTTGACCCCTAGTCTCTTTCTGAGGTATTCAAATGTATCCTTGGGTAGTGGCTTGGTGAAGATATTGGCCAATTGTTCTTTAGATTGCACATACTAAAGTATCACCTCTTTTTCTTTAAATTGTTCTCTTAAATAATGATACTTGATTGCAATGTGTTGTCTTGGAATGCATGACTGGATTCTTCAAAATGTTTATTGCACTGGTGTTATCACAATAGATAATCACTAGTTCTGAGATCTTCATATGCATACCTTCCAGTAACTATTTGATCCATGTAATATTTTAGCAATTTGCAGCAGTAGCAACATATTCTTCTTCTATAGTAGACTGAGAGATGCATCCTTGCTTCTTTCTAATCCATGTGACAAGTCTGTCACCCATAAAGAATGCTCCTCCAGTTGTTCTCTTTCGGTCATCAAGATTTCTAGCCCAATCAACACCGGTAAACACTTTTAGTTCAAATTTGCCTTCTCTTCTATACCATAAGCCAAATTCCTTGGTATTCTTTAGATATATTTAGATTCTTTTCACAACAGTCATATGTGATTCCCTGGGGTTAACAGAAAATCTAGCAATAATTCCTACTGCATGTGCAATATCTGGTCTAGTGTGTACAACAGACATGAGTTTTCATATCATTGATCTATACAAAGTCTGATTTACCTCTGTTGTCTTGTCTTCTTTTGTTAATTTGCATCCAGTAGCCATTGGTGTTCCAACAAGTTTGGAATCTTCCATCTCGAATATTTTCAGGACCTCTTTGATGTATTTGGACTGTGTAATGAAAATACCTTCACTTTGTTGAATAATCTGTAGACCAAGAAAGAACTTGATCTCACCAAACATAGACATCTCAAATTCTTTGCTCATCTCATCAAAAAATGACTTACATAGTATATCATTGCCTCCAAATATGATTTCATCAACAAATATTTCAATAATCAAAGTCTTAGCATCATTATCTTTTTTCAAATAAAGATTATTGTTTTCACTAGTCCTTATAAATCCAATACTTATTAGATAGGAATGAAGTCATTCATACTAGGCTCTGGGCACTTGTTTTAATCCATGCAAGGATTTTTGAAGTCTACATACCATGTTCCTCTTGTCTAGATCTACAAACCCTTCTGGTTGCTTAATGTATACCTCTTCTTCAAGTATTCCATTTAGGAATGCTGACTTGACATCCATTTGATATACTTTGAATCCTTTGTATGCAGCATAAGCAAGTATTATTCTTACTCCTTCTAGCCTAGAAATGGGTGCAAAGGTTTCTCCATAGTATATACCTTCCTCTTGTGCATACCCCTTGCATACTAGTCTTGATTTGTTCCTTGTGACTTCTCCATTCTCGTTCAGCTTATTCCTGAATATCCATTTTGTATCAATGACATTTTTGTCATCTGGTCTTGGCACAAGTGACCATGTTTTGTTCTTCTTAATCTACTCAATCTCATCATTCATAGCACTTATCCATTCTTCATTATCTAGTGTAGCATTGATAGATTTTGGCTCAAACTCACAAATTAAACAATTTGAGTTTAAAGACTTACTTCTTGTTCTTGTACCAGCTTTCTTATCTCCTATGATCTGGTCCTCTAGATGGTTCCTTCTTACATATCTTGAAATTACATGTACAACTCTTTGTGTATCAGATTGATCTTCATTACCTTGCACATTATCTTGATCATTATCCTGACCATTGGTAACAACATTTTGACTGTCGGTTGCAACATTTTGTTGTTCTGGAATTAAGCACTGTTGCTCAGGTAGAGTTATGGTTTCTTCACAATATACAAACTTGTTGTAGTCATATGTTTCTTTTGTGCTTTCCATCTCATTCTTTTCTGCAAATTCATCAATCTTCACATTTTCACTTTCAACTATTTTGTTAGAAGCCTTGATTAGACATTTAAAAGCTTTTCTCTTAGTAGAATACCCTAGAAAAATACCTTCATCACTTTTGGTGTCAAGCTTTCCATTTCTATCATCTTTTAAGACATAAAATTGACTACCAAATATTTTGAAGTAGCTTACATTGGTTGTTTTACCATACCATAGCTCATAAGGTGTCTTCTTGGTGTCCTTCTTCAATTGTACTCTGTTAAGTGTATAAAAAATAGTGCTAACAACTTCCCTCCATAAGATTTGGGTGGTCCTTTTCTATCATCAGTGTTCTTGCACAATCAACTATTGATATGTTCCTTCTCTTAGCAATCCCATTTTGCTGTGGTGTTCTTGGTGCAGAAACCTATCTTTTTATACCATGCTCATTACAAAAGTTAGTGAATTCATCTGATATAAATTCACCTCCTCTATCTGATCTCAAACATTTTAGATCCTTACCACTTTGTTATTCTACCATAGCCTTATACCATTTGAACATCTTGAATGCTTCAGATTTTTCTTTTAGAAATATGACTGTCATCATTCTAGAGTAATCATCAACAAAGAGAATAAAATATCTATCTGCATAACAAATCTTTGTCCTCATAGGTCCACATAAATCAGTATGGTCTAATTCTAGAATATCATTAGATGTATGGGTTTTACTTTTGAAACTAGACTTTGTCATTTTACCTTTTTGACAATTTTTGCACATGATATTGTTTGGCTTTGTCATCGTCGGTAAGCCTCTTACACTTCTTCTTCTGCTTATTTTCACCATGTTGTCAAAATTCACATGACACAATCTTTTGTGCCACAACCATATGTCTTCATTTCTAGTCATTAAGAAAGTGGTGTTAGTATCATTCAGATAGAATAAGTTATATTTAGTCTATTCACTGATATCAATCAGTTTTCCTGATTCATTGAAGATCTTTGCCTTCTTGTTTTCAAATGCTACTCTATGACCTGAATTATTCAACTGAGAAACACTCAATAGATTATAATTCAATCCTTTTACCCAATAATCATTCTCACATTTAATCAGGTTATTCAACATTATTGTTCCTTTACCTTCAATTGGACAAGGTGTATCATTTCTCATTCTTACTGTACCACCATTATAATATTCAAAAGTGTTAAAATTTTCTTTGTCACCGGTCATATGGTGAGTGCAGCCAATATCTATAATCTAGATATCATTCTTACTAACCTTAGATATGAGTGCAGTTTCTTCATACCTTTAATCTTCATCTGAATCATCCTTCATAGCTACAAATACCATCTCGATGTCATCATCAGGTTCGGTGTCAGTATCTTCATCTTTGCAAGCAGCTAGGTAGCTAGCCTTCTTGCCTTTATCCTTGTAGTCT
>MU224537.1:1292295-1310107 GCA_018584345.1 Thuja plicata | reverse complement strand
TCTAATGCAACTTGAATTGCAGATTTTCAGATCTATTTAAGTACATTACCTCTCTGATCAATGTATCAATTCAATTCTTTGTGCTCCACACTTTCTGCTCTGTGATGTTGTGCTTCACTGTTCGTCGGTGTTTGTAAAATTCTTTAGCTCTTCTTTAGCTTGATTGATCAGGACTGTATGAAGTTCTTCTTCATCAGTTTCTCTTCAGCATCCTCTCTCTATTCACTCCCCTTGCCTTGTATGTGATTATGGAAATGAATTATGCTTATCTCTTATATAGACATGATATTCACTGTTTCTTTATTCTTGATTCTTGGCATGAAAAATAATCTAGCCAATCTGATTTAAAGCATAACTCCTAATTTATCTCGTAGTTATCTTCTTTCCAACTATACAAATCTTCTTTAAGTCAATTAATTAACTCTGGTAGAATAAAACAACCAGTTAAGTCTATCCTTAAGCTCTACTAGCTAGATATTTTGTCATTTTCTAAACTCTCTGTTCTATCAGTCAACTCTGTAGTTAGTCATTGGTGATAACTGCCAGTTCCGTCGGTGTGACTCCACTCAGCTTTGGGATCTCTGTCCATCGGGCATCACTGGATTTTGCTTATCGGGCAACTCTATTTTCAGCTCATCAGGTATCACTATGATTTTGCTTCATCGGGAAATACTATCTTTTGCTTGTTGGGTATCACTGTGACTTTTTCTTTGCCTTTACCAATAGTGTGCACTCCGTCGGTGTTGTCTGTCACTTAGTGAATACTTGACTTTTATGCATTGCTAAAAGCATAATCTATGTTCCATTGATTCTCTGAAGTGTTTGGCATTATGTACATGACCATACAGATGATATCAAGTTGACATCAATGATAATACAAACCATTAGCTGATTTAATGTTTTGCATCATCTTCAACTTAACATTATGAAATATTCAATCAGTTACATGTCAGCAGGGTTGTCTTTTGAAGCAGGTTTGTCAGATTTAGTATTAAAACTTAGTCCTGTTTTGTCTCTGGTATTCCGTAACTTCATGGGTGTAGGCTCAATAAGCCCTCATCTTGTGTCATTTAGAGGTCCCTTTCCCTTGTATCCCATTTGCTTGAGGAAATCATATCCCTTTACATACTATTCTGGGGATATCTCTACATGTTTGACCTCAGCTTCCACTGGTTCTCCTTTGTAAAGCCAGTCCAAGACTACCTGTTCTTCTGTGTTATCTAAAGAAGATGTGGATTTCTTTACCATGCCAATTTATTTATGTACTTCTAGCTCCTTGGATGCAGTAGGCATGAATGTCAAGGAAGGTTTTCCATAGGATCTTGGTGATACTAAAAGTTTTGCCAGTGAGGGAGTCAGGTCCAGCTTGTACTCTCTCATACCTATTTCTTCAAGTTTTAAGGTTTTGCCAAAACTCTTCATAACCATGTCCTTGGTAGTTTCAGGAGAAATCACATCCATAGCCTCTTTGTTATGCAAGATCATACTACCTTCTTTCATATTGTTACAAGTATAGTTAGCATCTGCAGGAATCGTTACTTCCACTCCATTATGTGGGAAATTTATACAGTGGGGGTAAGTGGATGACACAGCTTGCATTTCATGAATCTATGGTCTCCCTAACAGGATATTGTAGGCTAGGGGTAGATCTAGAACTTGACATACTACATTCCTCTCCATTTGTCTGACTCTAATAGGTAGAACAATAAGTCCTTTAGAGGATATTTCTTCCTCATCATAAGCTTTGATAGTTATCTTGCTTCTAGAATCAATTGTTTGTTTTGAAAGACCCAGTTTCTTGATCAGATTAAGTGTACAAATATTCAATCTTGCGCCTCCATCTATCAACACGCGTCTAACATGGGATTTATGAATGAGGACTTCGATATGGAGGGGTTGATTATGTGGATGTGTTAATGACTTATCATCGTCTTCAAAAAAGGAGAGGTAATGTGGCGCTGAGATGTGATTGTCCGTTGCTTGGAATTTGTCTATATCAATATCTTGTGGGACGTTAGCAGCATGTAGAGCTTGTTCTAGGACTTCCCTGTGTACTGTGGATATTTTGAGCAACTCAAAAATGGAAATTTTGGCAGAGGTTCATTGCAATTGGTCTACCAAGTCATACTTTTCTCCAGGAATAGTAACCACATGCTTTGCTATTGGTTTGGGGATAGTAATGATAGGAACCTTGGACATTGATGCTGGTTTTGGGGGTCCTTTGATTGTGACCTGCGCTTGGCTCCGAGTTACTACATTTGAGTGGAATAAAACACCTTTGATTATGACCACATTAATTGATTCAATCTTAATGTCTAGCATATTGATCACATTGTCATTATTGGAATAGGTGTAGTTTACTTCATTACTCTTCCCTTTAGATGTTTCTCCTTTGTTGTAATTAGGAAATGGTTTATTGAATGATGTATGATCCTCATTGGTAGTGTGTCTGTCCACTTTGATCTTACCGCCTTCAATGAGTTCTTGAATGACATGTTTAAGTTTAAGGAAATTATTGGTCATGTGCCCTTTGTTCTTGTGAAAGACACAGTAGGAGTTATCATCCCACCATCTGGGTTTGACCATTGGTTCCCATGGTTTGGAATCTAGGATAGTAAAAACTTTTTTATCTAGAAGTATCTTCAAAACAGTCTCGAGAGGCTCTCCCAAAGGAGTAAATGTTCTTTGAGGTTTTCAAGTCCATGTCCGACCCTTGCTATTATCATTGTTTGCTTTGGGTATGAGAGTTTTTACCTTGGCATCCTTGCTCACTTGCATACTATTGGTTAGATTGAATACCTCGGATTTAGGGCCAACATTGGATGCGTCTACTACGCCATCGTTGACAACATTTTTGTTCTATTTCCACCATTTAGGCTTGGATTTTTTAGGTTTGTTTTCACTTTGAAGAGTGATCTCCCCCTTTCTAACCATAAATTCTTCAGTGCAAAGGGCATTTTTAATCATTCTATCAAAGATAGGGGACTCTTGCATTTGTAATGCATAGTTCAATTCTAGTACCAAGTTATTGACAAAGATTTCCATCTTCTTAGATTCGGGGATAGATCTTGAGTACCGTGCAAATATTTTCCTCCATCTTTGTAGGAAGTGTGTAAATGATTCATCAGTCTTCTATTTAGTATTACATAGGTCCATCATAGTCACATCATGTTGGATGTTGTAGGAGCAATGTTGGATAAATTATTGAATCAACTCCTAAAATTTTTGACCTTAGGGTTCAGTTTTGAGAACCACTCCATGGCGTTGCCTCCTAGACTTCCAGGAAATAGGTGCATGAGGTAAGTGGGTTCATGCATGTACTCTATGCTAAGAGTAAAAAATTCTCAAACATGGTCATGTGGATTGGTCTCTCCTGTGTACTTTTCATATTTTTGATGTGCCATGTTGGGAGAAAATGCAACCATAGTAATACTCTTATCAAAAGGGAATGGACAAATGGCATCCAAAGAGTATTTTGTTTTAGGTTTCTCTTTCTCCTTTGAGAGTTGCAAGCTCTGTTTGCATCAAAGTGATTTGTTTGGTGAGAATGGATATACGATTTGGTACCTCCTTTTCTTTTATTTTCTCTACATCATAATCTGGGGGTAATTTTACGCTCGTGGACGCTAGATGGAGGAAGTATTTTTCTTTATCCTCACCAATTATCTTTTCCATCATGTTTTGGAATTTCCTACTTTGCTTAATTTTATTGTACTCCTCTTCAGTGATGTCCACTTCACTACCTGACTCAAATAAAGGATAGTCACACTTGGGTTCTTCTTCTTCATCAGTATCTTCAAGATTTTGGTGTTTTCCATTGTTATAGTCTTCAAAAGCCTCACTCCATCTGCAAGTGTTGCTATCCATTACTGGAGAGTCTAGATCGAGTAGGGACCTATGATATGTTTTTCCTTGAAAGTGTGGCAATTTAGGAGGCACTTTTGATCCTTTAGAGGTGTACTTGTTGTGTCTTGTGTTAACCATGAAGTTGTGTCTCAACTTTCATCAATGTTTCCCAAGAGTGTCAGGTAGTATCTTGAATCATTCAAGTGAGTGTGTCTAGGGGGAAATATTGTTCAAGTTTTGGTGGAAGTAAATGATTCCAGTGTCAGGGGGTTAGAATTCCTTGATAGTGAGCTGGGAATGAAGTGTTTGTAAGAAGTGGATAGACCACACGTATTGAGACAGATTATGAGAAACTGACAGGACATGCAAGGTGGACATCTAAAAAAGTGTTTTGATATAACTAAAGGGAGACTAGAAAAGATAACAGGGATAGACTAAAGAGCCAAAAGGGTATCCAAATCAAGTGAGACTTTCTGAGAAGCTATTTTGCAAATGCCCAATGTCCTAGATGCGAGCTCCTAGATGCGATCCTAGAAATACTGGATGCGAGCTACTAAATGACCCTAGACGTGAGGTTATGTACTAGATGCGATAATGTGCTGACTAGATGTGAGCTAGGATACTAGATGTGATCCCAAATACCAGATATGATACAGGACATACAGGATGCAATTTTTTGATGTCTCTATCAGTTTTGAAAAATTCATTTTGGAAGTGTGTAAAGTTCATCTGATTGTAGTTTGATTTCTGAGACCCGTCGATGAGTGAAAACCACATATGTTTGAAGGTCTAAATATTTTTTCTTGTTTGAAGGATTTTATCTTTTTAGTATTTTTCAGACACATCAAGCAAACGTTGCATTGTTAAAGGAACAAACACACTTTTTGCCCTATTTTCTAGGTGGAGGATGAAAATCCTTACTCGTTGACTTAGGTACACACTCAAATGCTAATCAGAATACAACCATCACCAAGTACGCAATGGCTCCAGTCATGATGTTTTATTAGCTAACTCCAAACACAAGTGAGGGCACGATATGATGAGTGTCTTGGGGCAATTACTTTTTTCCTTGCACAAGGATTATCACCCTTTCGGGGATGAATCAGGAATTCTTTTAGTTCAAGTGTTGTCTATTATTGGGCAATCCATTTGAAACTGTTCCCCATAGAATTGCACAAGTCAAAATTGAGGCATGTAGCCCTATGAGTACCCAAATATATGTAGTCTTGCAAGAAAGATTCAAGTGGCTCCACTCTACATATACCCAAGTATGTTTAAAGAATGATGTCATAATTCTATGAACAAAATTGATTTCATCTTTCGAGGCTTTGACCTACGAGGAAACAATTATTTATAGTGAGTTGGAAGGGTTGGTGTAAAACCTGTCCTCACTTGGGTCATTCCTAGGAGATTTTTTCCTCAACCGGTAGGCCCTCTACTATTAAATATGCATACAAAGGATTAGCAAGCATAGGACGTCTAGATTTCTTATTTTTCCAAAGAAGAAGTGCATACTCTCCTAATCCAAGTCGTTTTCTCCCAAAACAATATCAAGAAAACCGTTCATTCCCTCAAGCAATGTTGTGCTTGATTTAAGATGTTCCTATTTAATAAAAACATGATGCTTTGAAAATAGATTTGCCTTGTTCATTTAACCGCAATATTTAATGAGTGGCTTGTTCAATTTTTAATCCAAATTTAGATGATGAAGCTTGTTCAATTTGCCCATAATATTAAGTGCTTTATTTTTGTTCAATTATTGATCCAAAAGAAATTATATGATGTGATTAGCTTGGTTCAGTTAACTCCAAATTCCTCTCAACTCCTAAGCTAATGTATGAGTTTCTGATTTTCCTCAAAAGGAAAAGAGCATAGTCCTCTAGTCAGTTTATTAGAAGATTAGAAAATGTTTCTTAATGTTTAAAGCATGTAAATAGAGGTCAAGATGGGGGTTGGGCAACCTGAAAAACTATGTTAGTATCCTTCATCCAACTCCCAATAAAATCATTTGATGGCAACCTGCAAACACTCGTTAAGTTGTTTAAAAGACCAAAGAAGTCAAGCACGCAAACGTTAGTAGTTAGGCAATGAAGTTCATTAAAATTTTCACTAGATGTGATCCAGAAATACAACAAATGACACAGAAACCAGATGCAACTTTCCTTACTAGATGTGACTTTCCTTACCAGATGTGACTGAATGTTCCCTACATACGATCCTAAACCAAAAGTGATCCGGGAAACCCCGGATGCGAGCCTCATTTTCTACAATGTGAGGGTGTATCCTGGATGCGAGCCAGAATAACCAGAAATGATTCTGAATGTGAAAACTGGGAAGGTAAATAGGTAAAAAATGAGGTCAAAATGAGGCCAAATCTAGAGTCGAGCCCCATGGTGGGTGCCAAAAATGTGTGTGTGATTTTTGTATCTATTTAAGAAAGACACAACACTTCAATAGATCATTACATTAGCTAAAAAGGGGGTTAGATGAGTATATAAAACCACTAATATCGACCTAATGCTTTCTAACTAAGAAAAGTGTGATTAATAACATAATAGCCCTCATATTATGCTACTATCAGTGACATATATGACTTAGCATGAAAGATTTGAATTAAAACAAGCTATTAATCACTAAGCAATGCATTCTAGCTCTAAAAATGGAGATAATAACAATGCCTAAACAAGAAAAACTAAATGAAACAAGAATCTATATGAATCCTAATAGTATAATAATGCATTTTCAATATAAGGTAAGGGCTTATTTTCTCTCAAAAATGCCTTCTATTTATAGAAGAATGAGGAGAGAGAGGGGGGACAAGGTGCATTAATGGTGTGTAAGAGCAATAAATGCCTTGGGAATTCAATAGAAATGGTGGAGACATGGGCTTAAGGAATCTTCATTAATGAGTGCCTTAAAGAAGCATGGGAAGGGTGTAAGAGAGTGGCTTTAGAAAGTGGACTTGAAGAAGGAATCTTGAGATTCCTTGACTTTTTCAAGTGGGTGGAGTGCTTAATCACTCCCTAATGGAAGGTGACAATATTAGGAGGGGTTAGGATGAAATTAGGATTATAATTAGATTAGCACGGGGGGAACAGGTTGGTATGGGTTAGAACCCAGGTAAGAAGTGGTTGAGATAGGTTAGGTTGGGGTTTAGGGAAATATAAATGAAATGAATTATTTGACATAATTCATTTAAATATATAGGATTTAATTATTTAAGCATTTTATTTCTTTTCAATAATTAAGGGGACTATAGCCATTTTAATTAATTAGGCTAGGGGAATGGGTTTATTTGCAAGTGAGAAATTGATTTAGGGATTATTTAATTCCTATATGATTAAATATTATAGCCATGTTTGAATTTGATTTGATTTAATTGGTTAAAATTGATTTGAATTGTATGGCTATAATAGTTAATAGAATTCAGTGATAAAAATCACCTAGGAATTTAAATTTGATTAAAAAAAGAATTGTGCCAACGTAACATTGTCATGACATAATTGGGGGTATGATCACACTTAAGGAAAATAGGGTCTATAGTCGGAAAATACCAAATCTAGGTGGTTACAATATGATATATATAGCACAAGGTGAAAAAGAGTAAAGTATCATGTACAGACACTTATACTATACCATAATATACACAGGGGAGTCATGAAATGACTAAGGAATATATATGATGTACATACTAAACATTTTGTTGGTATTTTGCACATATCAGTTTTTTATACTAATGTCAAAGAGGGAGATTGATGACATTATTTTTCCATTAGTATGAAAAGAAGATCTTTGGTAAACATACACTAAAAGATAGGACAAAGAGAAAACATAAAATACATATATCAAAGATCACCAAAAACTGCTAAGTACAAAGAAAACTGATGACACAGTTTTGTGTGTAAACCAAAAATGCAAAGCGGAAAGGATAAAGAGGAACCTGACATTGGAACCCGACAAGTAGGACAAAGTGAAAAGCAATAGAAAATTCAAAGAGGAACCCGAGAGACAGTTCAAGCAAGGAACACAGAGAAATAGTCTAATTGACTTTAGAACATAACCGACCGACAGAAATTGAAAGTCAGTTGCAGCCTGCAAAAAGTGGATCTGACTTCCACGTTAGATAAAACAGTCATGTTCTATTTATAAAGTCTTGATTTTTTTTTAAACCATTTATTTAGGGACAAGAAACATTATTGTAAGTATTTTAATGATTCTAATTGATTTAAAACACATAGCCTAGGAGATCAAGGTCAAGTTGTAAACATGTGATATTAGAGTTAATATTATTTTACATGAAACTTGATGAGGTCAATCTATCTTATAAATAGATGTTGTAATCATTCATTATGCATGATGTGATTATGCAAGAGAGGATGAATTAATCCTACGAGCACATTTATGGATCAGACTGAAAGTTTCAAGAACCAGAACAACAAAAGGTGAATTTGGTTATCAAGAACCAAGAACAAAGGCTACCGAGCAACAAAGGTATTATTCAATCACATTAGGTGATATACTTATATATGTAATCTTAAATGGATCTGTAATCAGAAATAGGAGATTGCATACACCAGGCCAAAGTATAATTTTCTTACATTCTAACAAGTGAAGCAAAGTGTATAAAACCTTTCAAGGAAGGTGGATTTAAACATCCAATTGTAAATCTCTTAACTGAGTGCACACTAAACAAGGTTGCTAAAGCTCTTAATAGAGTAGAATTTAACAAGTCTCCACATATACTCCTAATAGGGTAGATCATCAAAAGTGATCAAATTGTAAGCCTTAATCGACCCCTTCCAATCTGCAAATAGTGAAGAATTTGTGGGTGTCATCCCCACTGCAATTTTTACTTCCTAATAGGAGTTTTATGCATTATCATATCTCATGTTATGTGTCAATTACTTTCATGAATGTTTCTATGAATGTTCACATGTATGATTAAGTTTATGAATTGATAAATCTTACATCAATATAGTATAGAACAGATGGTTGGATAAACAATTGATTACCTAAAGGATAAAGGTTAAAAGATACAAAATCTTTAGAGGTACTGATTCACACCTCCCCTCTCAGTACACACTTCCCATTAATTCCAACATATATATACATATAGACATATATACATACATATTATATACATGCATATATATACATACATACATATATATGTGTGCGTGTGTGTGTATGTGTATACAAATATGTATATATATGCATGTATATATATATACATATATATAGATATATATGTACACACACACACACACACATATATACACATATACATTCCCATTATATTTTAATGATACAACACCCATCTAACATATTAAAAAAAAACTCAGTGCCATCACATCATGTTACTTAGGTCCCGGTTAGGGAGGCATTACATTTTTTATTTGCAATAGGTTTTTTATTTGTAGGTGAATTATAGGAGTTGTGGAGTTCAACCATCAACTCTAATATATCAATGTACTAAAATAAGATTAATATTTTTGTAGCCTTAAGTTAAATGATAGCCTAATATGTGGATATTTGTGCTTGAAGGTGAAATATTAAATATCATAATTAATGGAATTCACTAAAGGGTTTCAACTTATTAGCAATGTAAGGTGTAATTCATCCTAGCAAACGTGCAGGTACATTATGGAGATCTTGGAGTGCATTCTAGAGAGATTGGAGTACATGACATTGTCTCATTTAAAGAACAAAAAAACCTAATCCTCTTTATGTAATTCTATATTTTTCAAAATTTTCTCCCATACTTCAACTAGATATCATTGTTTATTATTTAATTGTTTAATTTTAACCCATGCCTAGTTCTCTAACATTGTTTCTTATTTTAAAATTAGTTCATTTATCACAATATCTTATGAGTGTAATATACATGTAAATTTAAACTTTTAAATTAAAATTTTAATATTGAGTAGAAAATAAAGTAAACATTATTTTAGATGATAAGTTATAATAATAAAAATTTGACTCGCTATAACATACCACTTATCATCTTTCAACTAATTCATAGGAAAATAACATTACTAAGTGTTAGTTCAACTAAAGAAAAGACACTTGCATATTCTAAATGATACAAAAACATGAATTAGACACTCGATAATAAAGTGGAATGAATTAGTATTTGGTTAAATTATAAAACACACATCATCTTGCATTGGAGCTAGAAAATAATTGATCAACATAGCTTGCAACCAAGTTCTCAATTCTATTAGCATCCATGTTTACAATTAGGATATAGTTGACTATAATCACATCATAAAAAATACACTAGTTATAAGAAAGGACACAAATACACATAAGTAATCAATCATACTAATGCATAACATATAGAAAACAACCTCTATTCTAATCCTAGTTATAAGATTTCAATGTAGTCTAAGGTATCATTGCAAACATGTTAATATAAGCTCCATTTAGAGATGTGACATCATTATATTGATTTCCCCTTATTTTAGTTATCACAATCCAAATTCATCAATGAGTAAGAAAAAGTATGAATTACTGCAATTTATCCAAATTCATTCTCTCATCCTTCAACTAGATATGATTACATATTATTTAAATTTTATGTTTTTTAATGGTAAGAAGTATTTTGAAAGCATCATTTTTCTTGTACAAAATCAACAAATAGAGAAAAATAAGCAATAAACAAGGGTCCCCACCCCGTATAAAGGTTTCCAAAAGGTTGGATAAAACAAGCCCAAACAAGCCACAAAAAAACCACAAACAACAAAGAAACAACATAAGAAAGAGAAAAAGGAACAACTACAAGCATGCTATCAAACAAGACTACAAATCAAAGAGAGAGCACGAACTACTAGTGTCCTAGATAAAAAAAACCAAGGTCAAAAGTGAGTTGAAATTTCACAAAAAGGTCCAATATGATTTTGAGAAGAAGAAAAGAAACACTTTTCATCTTTCTACTAGCAATGGTCCAAATAATATTATCATCCAAATTCTCATTACAAGGGGAGGTGTGAGAAGAAATACCCTTGGATGTACTATCGACACACAAATATGGAGCATTCACATGTGAATTATGGGGGTTACCCCACAGGGATCGCATTGGCATGAGAAGAACAATGAGGATAAAGGTAGCCATAAACATCATTACAATGGAGTTGGTTCAAAGCCAAGGGTGCTTCAATTTCAAGGATAGGGTAGGAGGTTCCCTAGAAAGTCTAAGGGTATCATAGTTTTTCCAAAAGTAAGAGACTTGTCATCATAATTTATATGTTGTGCATGCCTAATTATCCAATATTTACTAGATAATATTTATTATATATTAATAAAATATTTTATTTATCATGCTAATACTTATGCGATTGTGATATACATGTAAAACTTAAAATTTTTAGTTAAAATTTTATTATCGATTCTAGTATACAATTTAAATATTGTCACTTTAGATGATAAGTTCACTAGTAGTATAGGTTACAATATAACATGTGTCTATCGGGTATGTGCTATCACTTGTCAGTTTTATTTCACTATTTGATATAAAAATAACATTACTAAGCATTGGCAACTAAATACAAGACACTTACATAATCACAATGTTACCCAATCATTACATGGAAATATTAGATTGAAATGGTAGTGAAATGTTTTTTATTGAACTATAATATTTTTCATATTACACCAGTAAAAAAATTAAATTAATTTATGTAACTTACAAGTCCTCAATATATTTAGTATCCATTTTTATATAATTGAAACTGAATACAACTACATTATAAATAATCTATCAATTATAAGTAATCACAGTAACACACATGCAATTAGTCACACCAATGCATAATGTAACAAATGTTTTTTTTCCGCTCAAGGAAAATCCTAAAGCAATTCAATGTCACCTTTGTTGCTTTAGTCCCATAAAGATAGAATTTTGAGAGATTCCTAGATTATTGGTGCAGGAGCACCTAGGGTTAAAGTCTCTTCTTTGTTTTTGTTGTGTACTTTCCTATTTTCTTAGATAAATTAGGAAGGTTTAGACAAATTAGGAAGGTTTAGGAAGATTTTGGATTGAATTAGATCAAGTTTGTTTTTGTAAGTGTTTTTGTTCATTCACCCTTTGGTCAAAATGTTGAATGGACATCCTAGTTCCTTAGGAGGGTGTTTTTAAAGTGTTTTGTGTTTTATAAGTTTTTTTTAGGCCTTTGGTAATCCAACCAAGGCAATAGAAGCAAGGAAAATTCAAATTGCAAGAAAAGTTGCTCATGCAACATTTTTGTAATTTTACAACTTTAAAAGTTGCTCGGTAATGTCCAAAAATTTTCTTTTGTCCTAAATGGACAAATAGGTCAGTTGGAGCGGTTGATCTGAGGAGGGGAAGACTATTTAAGAACTCCCTTGGAAACATTTTGGGGTTGGATTCCACTTTGTTTACAATTACATTAAATGCGAAGTTGCAGAATGAGACTGTAATTGATTTTGAGCATTTTTAATTAGAAAAGCATGGTAATGGATTGAATAATTGTATTTTACATTATAATTAGGTTCTAATGTTTGTCTAAGAATTATGTGTGCAAAGAGTTTGTTCAAAAGTTTCCATTTTGTATCTTCTTTTAAATTTTCTTTCAAGTCGTAGTTCTCTGGTCCAATTATGGATTGTACATAGACAATGGCTCCTCGTGGTATTTAAATCCATGGAAAACAAAATGGGACTAGATGGAAAGATGCAGGAGCCTCTGTACATATTTTTCTTTTTGGTTTTGTTAGGAGAAGAGCTAAGGTTGAATTTTGAGCTCTTTCCCTAGGCGAGCTTGGCAATAGCCCGACTAGGGAAAAAGAGAGACAATAGTAAAAATATTGCAGGGTTGGATTGGCACAAACAATACAATGGTTGGAGAGTTCTAAGGGAGAGGCGATATGACCCTCTATGAAATGGAAGCAATGGGGGAGTTGAATTCAATGAGAAATGAGAGAAAATGCAGAATAAAGGCCTATTATCCCTACTTTTAAGGAGAGTGTCCCTAAGAGGTTTCAGGGGTTGTACGGATGACTTCAAGAATCCTCACCTTGAAAATATTTAATGCTTTGAAAAAGGGTGTCATAATCCTAATCTATATTTGTGGGTCCTTTGGATATTTTGTGAAATAATCCAGAATTTGAGCCAGAATTGGGCTACAATCAGTCTTTAGGCCTAATCCTAGATTGTAGGAGATCGGTGTATGAATGGATGTTTATTGGTTTAAAACCTTCAGGGATGTCCTAAAATGACTTAAAGAAGTGGGAATGTGACCTAAAAAAGTGTCGTGAGTGTGTTTTCATAGGTAGGTAGAATCTACCCTTGTGTATTCAGTGAGCATTGAAAATACTTTTTGATAGAGAAATTATTGGTGACTTACCTTTAATTTTAGGGTTTCAAGATCCTTAGAAGGTTTAGGAAGAGACCTTGTAATAGATTCAATTTGACTCTATATTTTGAAGAACCATCTCTGTCAGATTGGTATTAGAGCCTAAAGATTGGGCTTGTGAAGTTTGGATGCTATCTTTGCCAGAATTAGTAGATTCATCCAAAATGGTGACTAATGTTGAGCTAGAAAGGAATATAGAAGAGAAGAGAGAGGAGAATAAACTCCTAAGAGAATAGTTAGCTGACATGGAAACTACGTTGGACTAAGTGCATCTTAAGACTGTAGAAGTTAGTGAATTAGTGAGAGAGAATGAAGGGAAAGGCAAAATGGTGGCCGAAGAAGACACAATACAAGAGCCTGACCTTGTGCTCCAAGAAGATCCATTCTTGAAGGCTCTAAAAGCTATGAGTGGGAATTATTTCAAGGGTTTACCCCTATTTAGTGGCAATATGAAACTATAAGTAGTCATGGAATGGATAGCAGGACTTGAAAACCACTTTGAATGTGACAGTGTGACAGAGGCACAAAAGGTCAGAGTAGCTAAGACAATATTGAGAGGGACTGCCTTCACTTGGTGGAAGTTTATTCAAGATAAAAGAATAAAAGATGGGAATAATCCTATAACCAGTTGGAAAGGCATGGTGGAAGTTAGATAAACTTATCTGCCTAATGATTATGAGGTGCAGTTGCACAAGAAAAGACAAAAATTGAGATAGAAAGACGTAGAAGTCAGTGTCTATACTAAAGAGTTTCACAATTTATGTTTGAGGTCACATGTAATGGAGGAGGAGAGCCTAAACATGGCTAGATATTTGAATGGTCTAAAGTGGAATATCCAAGAGGAAAATAGCCTCTTAAGTCCAAAGAATGTACATTAATGCTATCAACTATCTCTCAAGGTAGAAGATAAGCTTAAAAAGAAACATGATTCAAGCATTAGGGGCTAAGGTAGATGAAGAGATGGCAGAGGATAGAGGGGACGCTTTGGAGGAAGAAACTTTGACGCAAGAAATCATAGTGATTCCAAACTCACTGAGAATCAGGGAGGAGACAAAAAACTCAAGAGGTGGATATAATAGAGGAAGATGCTCCAATATCAATTTCCAGAGGAAGATCAAATAGATGGGGAAGAGGATCTTATTTCTCTTCTATGAAGTGCTACAATTTCCACCAATATGGGCATCCTTCTTATAGGTGTCTAGAGAAGGGTTCAACATCACAAGGAGGAGAGAAAAGGATAAATTATGTGAAAGAAGAGTCTTCTAGCAGTAAGACAACAAAGGTAGCACTGAATTCTAAGATAGGCAGAATTTGATGATCAGAAGAAAACTTCTCAAGGAGCCCATCAAGGAAGAACCAAGCCAAATAAGATATTTGTTCATATTCAAATGCAAGGTACTAGGTAAATTTTGTAAAGTTATAATAGGTTTTTGTTCTACTGATAGCATTATTTCTATGGAAGCTATTGAAAAACTTAAGTTGAAAAAGATTCCTCACACTAACCCTTACAAAGTTACTTGGTTGAATAAAGATCAACATGTGTTGGTCAATGACAAAGCTTGGGTGGAGTTCTCCATAGGGAGGTATAAGGACAGAGTGTTGTGTGATGTCTTACCCATGGATGTTTTTCATCTATTGTTGGGTAGACCCTGACAGTTTGATAGAGCTTCTATGCATGATGGAGCCAAGAACTCTTATTCCTTTAGGAAAGATGGGGTGAAATTCAAGATAGAGTCAATCTTGGAAGAGGGAGAAGTGAAGAAAGGGGGTCCTAACATAATTTTGGTGGGAGAAAAATAATTCTTGAAGACACTAGAAGAAGAAAAGGAGTGAGTTTTGCCTTAGTGTTAAAACCTAAGGATGAAAAAGTGAGTAAGAGGGAAGAGATACCTATAGAAATCCAAGAATTGTTAAGACAATACCAAGATATAGTCATTGATGGTCAAAAAGATACCCTACCATCTGAGAGGTCTATTAGTCATCAAATTGATTTTATCCCAGGAGCCTCACTCCCAAACAAAGCTGCCTATAAGATGACCCCACAATAGAATGCAAAAATTGCCAAACAAATCAAAGAATTGCTTGACCAAGGACTGATTAGAAAGAGCATAAGCCCATGTGTCATTCCCACTATCCTAGCCCCTAAGAAAGGAGGTACTTGGAGACTTTGTACAAACTCTAGGGCCATTAACAAAATTACCATAAGGTATAGGTTCCCAATACCTAGAATAGAAGACCTAATGGACTATCTAGGGGGAGATAAGTATTTCTCCAAAATTAACTTGAAAATTGGTTATCACCATATTAGGGTGAAATAAGGAGAAGAATGGAAGATGACCTTCAAGACCACATAAAGGCTCTATGAGTGGCTTGTTATGCCTTTTGGGCTGTCCAATGCCCCAAGAACTTTTATGAGGCTAATGATCGAAGTGTTGAAACACTTCATAGGAAAATGGGTTGTGGTGTACCTATATGATATCATAGTGTTAAAAAAGATAGAGGAGGATCACATTAAGCATTTATAGATGGTAATGTAGAGGTTACATGAAGAAAAGTTGACAATCAAACTAGAAAAGAGTGAGTTCATGAAGCAGGATTTGGTATACCTAGGCTTTGTTATCTCAGAAGGAAACTTAAAGATGGACACAAGCAAGGTGGAAGAAATCTTAAATTGGCCTACACCTAAGTCAGCTATAGAGGTAAGGAGATTCCATTGATTGGCACAATTCTATAGGAAGTTTATCAGACAATTTAGTGAAATAAGTGCACTTGTTTTGGATACCATTAAAGGAGGCATGAAAGAAAAATTACAGTGGAATGAGCATGTTGATAGAGGATTTGAGAATCTGAAGAGAAGGATAGCCACCCAACCTATACTGATACTTCCTAGTTTTGAGAAGTTGTTTACTGTGGAATGTGATGCCAATAATATTACCATAGGTGTAGTCTAGAGTCAGGAGGGAAAGATAGTGACATTTCATAGTGAAAAACTCAATGATGAAAAGAAGAAATACTCTTCATATGATTTGGAGCTATATGTATTGGTGCAGACACTAAGGAAGTGGAGACATTATCTCCTTCCTAAGGAATTTTTGGTCTTCACTGAAAACCATGCTTTAAGATTTCTGAATTCAAAAGATAAGTCAAGCCATAAACATATGAAGTGGGTGGAGTATATCCAAGCCTGCATCTTCACCATCAAGCACAAGAAGGGACTCCAAAATAAGGTGGCAGATGCATTGAGCATGAGATTTATCACAGTGTAAGAAATCCAATTAAGGAGCATTGGCATAAAAAATTTCAAAGAATTGTATCCAGAGGATGAGGACTTCTCAGCAGCTTACATGGTATGTAAGGATTTTTAAAATCGCTTTCATGGTGAGTATTCTGATTTTACCCTTCAAGAAGGTCTTTTTTTTAGGGGAGGGAAACTCTGTGTGCCTAGATGTTTAATTAGGTAGAATCTAGTGTAGGAGAAACATAATGGTTCACTAAGTGGACATTTTGGTTTTCATAAGACCTTAGAGTTGGTGAATAGATACTACTATTGGCCAAGAATGAATAGGGATATCTAGAAGTATGTAGATACTGTTGGAGATTTACTTCTGGCAGTTAGTTGATTGTATGTTTGTCATTGATGACAACATATAATATACATCATTGTTATATATTACTTATCAGAATGATGATATTAAACCTTGCATGGTTATATTCATGTTGTAGACATGTTGTTGATGCTTTGTTCATACACGCAGGATCAGATTTGATGTTTTAGTTTAGTTGTGTTATTCTATATTGGCAGTTACAGTTTCTGGAGAGTATCTATTTAGAGCTGACGTATTTACTATGTCTCTTGAGTTATGCCTATCTGCAAGATATGCGTGTGTATATTCATGATTAGTTATGAGTTAACCATATTTTTCTAAGAGTGCATATCATGTTTCATCAGGATCATGTTGTTTGAGATAATTTGGTGGAGCCGACTCAATGAAGCATCGCGTCTGTTCAGTTCATGTTGCACAGTCTTAATTTGATTGCATGGTTGATATGGCTGACTAAATAAGTAGTGAAGGGACTCCTTGAGCTGACGAAGATCACATCCTTTGGAGAAGATGCTTATAGTAGTTCATTTGATGAACGCCAAGTGTGAATGATAAGAAAAGAGACAGAAAAGATATAGAGCAAAATACCAGTTAAGTTTCATTCATCAAGGATCTATGTGAAGAAGTAGTGGAAGAATACATTACATTGGAATTGATCAAGATAGCAGGTCTACTCTATAGTTCATCATCAGATATAGTGCATATCTATTCTACAGAAGGTTGTAGCCTTCACCATTGAAGCAGTGAGCTTTTGGACAGTGAGTCCTCACCCTTAACAGGGTTATTTGTAAAAGACTCCTAACAGGGTCAGACCCTTAACCAGGTCACTATATTTATTGCATTGTAAAGAACAACTCCTAACAGGTTTGCAAGATCTTCTAATAGGGATTATTATAAACAAGTATAGTTCATTGTGGGTGCTAATTCCCACCGGGGTTTTTACCATTTGGTTTCCCCATAACCAAATTGTGGTGTTATCTATTGTGTTATCTG
>MU224537.1:1253440-1292245 GCA_018584345.1 Thuja plicata | reverse complement strand
TTCACCCCCCCCCCCCTCTTAGTTATCCTTTGGGACTATTCTAACAGATACTTGTATAGTCTATCAAAAGGCTAAAGGGACTTCATCAAATGTAGAGTTGTATCAACCCCTTCCAATTCCAACCATACCTTGGGGTGTCTCAGTATGTATTTTTTAGTTGGACTTCCCAAGACAAAATGAGGATTGGATAGCATCTATGTGATTGTGGACTGGTTCAACAAGATGTCTCACTTTGTGCAATGCAATACCACTCATGATCCATGCTATATAGAAAATATCTTCCTTATAGAAGAAGTAAGAATACATGGATTACCTCTAAGTATTATATCAGATAGGGACTCCAATTTTATGAGTCATTTTTGGAAGAATTTATGGCAGATGCTTGGTACAAATCTTTCTTTTAGTTCTGCATATCATCCACAAATGGATGGGAAGACTAAGGTGGTTAACAAGAGCTTAGGAAACCTTCTAAGGTGTCTCACCAAAGAATATAGATAGTCATGGGATCAGTTACTTTCTCAAGTAGAATTTTCTTACAATGACACCATCAAAAAATCAACTGGTAAAATTCCCTTTGAAGTAGTTTATGGGATTCATCCCATGGGCATATGTGAACTCAGGGATCTTGGAAGTAGTGCAGAGAAGAGTGGCAATACTAAGGATTTTTCTCAGTCAATGAAGGAGGTCCATGATATAGTGAAATAGACATTAATGGAGAGTACAACTCATACCAAGCAAAGGGTAGATGAAAAGAAAAGGGATGTTCAATTCCAAGTTGGAGATATGGTCATGGTGCACCTAAGAAAAGAAAGACTACAAAAAGGTGTTCCAAGTAAGATTCAGATGAGAAAGATAGGTCCTTGTACCATTCTAGAAAAATATGGACCTAATGCTTACAAAGTTGAATTCCTACATATATAGGACTATCTCCAGTCTTTAATGTTGTAGATCTTGTGTCCTAAAAAGGACCAATTCTAGAGGGAGACCCTGATCATTCAGAGGATGCAGAGGAATTCAAGACAATAAAACTTCTAGTCACACCAAACCCCAAGATAGAGAAGATTTTGAACTACAAAATTGCTAAGAAGACTAGAACCAAGGTATACATGGAGAACTTGGTCAAATGGAAAGGGAAAGAAAATTTAGAGGCTACATGGGTGCAGGAGATAGAGTTCCAGAAGTTAGGCATAGCCCCTGACTTGATTCCATGACCTGGAAGTTGATTTATTTTGTTTAGGGGAGAATGGTGCAGGAGCACCTATGGTTAAAGGACCTTTTTTGTGTAATTTCCTAGCTGCTTAGACAAATTAGGAAGGTTTAGGAAGATTTTGGATTTAATTAGGGGTAATCATGCTTGTTTTTGTAAGTGTTTTTGTTCATTCACCCTTTGTAATGTCCTGAAGGATAAAATGGGTCAAAATGTTGAATGGACATCCTAGTTTCTTAGGAGAGTGTTTTTAAAGTGTTTTGTGTTTTATAATTTTTTTAAGCCTCTGGTAATCCAACCAATGCAATAGAATCAAGGAAAATTCAAATAGCAAGAAAAGTTGAAAAGTTGCTCATGCAACATTTTTGCAAATTCGCAACTTTAAAAGTTGCTCGGTGATGTCCAAAAAGTTGATTTTGTCCTAAATGGAAAAATAGGTCAGTTGGAGTGGTTGATCTAAGGAGGGTAAGACTATTTAAGAACTCCTCTGGCAATATTTTGGGGTTGGCTACCACTTTGTTTACAATTACATTGAATGTCAAGTTGTAGATTGAGACTGTAATTTATTTTGAGCATTTTGAATTAGAAAAGCTTGTTAGTGGATTGAATAATTGTATTTTCCATTATAATTATTTTATCATTTTTTTCTAAGAATTTTGTGTGGAAAGATTTTTTTCAAAAGTTTCCATTTTGTAGCTTCTTTTAAATCTTCTTTCAAGTTGTAGTTCTCTGGTCCAATTTTGGACTGTACACAGACAATGGATCCTCATGGTATTTAAATCCATGGAAAATAAAATGGGCCTAGATGGAAAGATGAAGGATCCTCTATACATATATTTCTTTTTGGTTTTTTTAGGAGAAGAGCTAAGGTTGAATTTTGAGCTCTTTCCCTAGGCAAGCTTGGAGATAGCCCGGCTAGGGAAAAAGAGAGACAGTAGTAAAAATATTGCAGGGTTGGATTGGTAGAAATAATCTAGTGGTTGGAGAGTGCTAAGGGAGAGGTGATACGATCCTTTTTTCAATGTCATAAATGGGGGAGTTGAATTCAATGAGAAATGAGAGCAAATGCAGAACAAAGGCCTACAACCCTACATTTAAGGACAGTGTCTCTAAGAGGTTTCAGGGGTTGTACGAATGAATTCAAGAATCCTCACCTTGAAAATATTTAATGATTTGAAAAGGGGTATCAAAATCCTAATCTATATTTGAGGGTCCATTGGAGATTTTGTGAAAGAATCCAGAATTTGAGCCAGAATAGGACTACAAGTAGTCTTTAGGCCTAATCCTAGATTGTAGGAGCTCGATGTATTAATGGATGTTTGTTGGTTTAAAAAATTTAGGAATGTCCTAAAATGAAATAAATAAGTGGGGATAAAACCCTACAAAGTGTTTTGAGTGTGTTTGCATATGCAGGTAGAATCTACCCTTGCGGATTCAGTGAGCATTGAAAATACTTGTTGATAGAAAGGATCTTGATTGTGAGGGTAAAGTTCTTGATGAATTACCTTCAATTTTACGGTTGTGAGATCCCTATAAGGTCTAGGAAAGAGACCTTGTAATAGATTCAAGCTGACTCTAGAGTTTGAAGAACCATATCTATCAATTATATGCTGAGTAGTTTATGCAACACATGTTATAAAAATATTTCTTAGATAATTGTCAATCACCGCTAAAGGCTCTTATTTCTTGTCCCAATTCTAGGAATCAAAAGGTTTTTGTTTAGGGATGACAAATTATGGATGTCATCTTTAAATTCTCCATTATTTTTATAATAATAGGAAGACAGGTATGATTTTCAAAATTTGTATTTCAAAAGATTATGACAAAATCTCTTGGCAATTCATTTATATCACACTCCAAAAGTTTTTTTTCGAAGATAAAGTTATAAAACTTATCAAGGAATGTGTTACTACTCTCATATTTTATGTTCTAGTGAATGGTATTTTGAAAAAAAAAATCAATAATGAAAGAGGGCTAAGACAAAAGGATCCCCAATGTCCCTTTTTAATCATTTTACAACTAAGGTCTTGGAAAGGAATATTGCTAAATCAATATCTTAAAAAATTCTTAAAGGTGTTCATGTTGCCTCTTCCCTCCCTCCTTTAAACCAATAATTTGTGGATGAAACCATCTTATTTGGCATTTAATTTTTCCATGAAGCCCAATTATGTCCAAATATATGCTGAGTAGGTATGCCCAAATCTCAGGACAACATATCATTATAATAAAAGGTGTCATATACTTCTTAAATATTGAGGAAGGTTGTTGAATAAAATAAAATATATACCTGGATGTCAAAAGAAGTCTCTACCTGCTTCCTATCTTGGGTTTCCTTTAGCTACAAAGAGATTATCCCATAAATATTGTTTTACTATTCTCAAAAGAGTACAAAGGAAGCTAGATGGATAGAAAGGTAAGCCCCTTAATCATGTTGGGAAATACCAAATCTTAAAGTTTTCTCTTCAAAATATTTCTATTTTATACTTGTCTTTGTTTAAAATCTATGTGTTTATAGCAGACAAGGTAGAAAAAAATAAAAATAAAAACTTTTGGCCATGGGTGGAAGAAAAAAAGAGAATGGTTCTTGTTAAATGGGAAACTATCTACAAATCCAAGCTTCTAATAGATTTGGGGCTAAGGAAATTAAATCCTTCAATAAAGTTATGCTTTCTAAGATTGGGTTGAACCTTTTGGTAAAAGAATATGGTTGGACAAGTATTTCTCAAGACAAATATCTTGGTGTGTATGACCTTTTCTATTCTTCAATAGATAAGGACCCGGTGATTTGGAACAACATTTTGAAAACTAAAAACAATCTTTAAGTTACAAAATCAAATGAGAAGTGAGAAATAAAACAAGAATCAACGTCTACATTGGAAATATTTCTCTTGAGTTCATACACATGTATACAACCTTTAAAATTCATCTATCAAGACAATTTGGTATTAGATTATTCGACTATATTTACTATAATGGGAGATAATATAAATGGAATCCTTTTCCTCTTGAACTCTTCATGAATGACGTAGCTAGAGGTCACTTTGTGCAACATTTAGAGGACCGTTGTTTCTTCAATATAAAAAAAAATAGATGAATATATATGGAGCCCTGATCCTTCAAGATTAAATATACTATATAATGGAGCAAAACCTAGGATGACCTGATTTAAGATTGAACTTGATCTGGAACAAAAATGTCTCTTCCAAAATAACCCATTTTTGGTGGAAAAAAAATCACAAAAAAATTATAACTACAAATAATCTTGTTGAAAGGGGATTCGATTTGGTCAATATATGGATTTTATGTTGTAAGGAATAATATTTAGTGGACCATCTAAGTACACTACCATTTAACCAGAGAAGTATGGGATAAGGTGTTGTCTTCCCTTCAAGTCAACTTGGTTAACCCTAAAATGAAAAGAATTTAATTGAAATTTGGATGGATAATTCCCATTTCAAACACCCTGTTATGAATTAACTATGGAATTGAATCCCCCCTTTTCTAGCCTCGATAATTTGTAAGGAAAGAGATGATAGAGACTTTAGGGGAGGATATGAAAAACAACAAGGACGTGCCACAAATGATTAAAAATGGGATAAGAGAAAATATAAACCACTAGAAACATCAAGGATATTATCAACCCACTACCGACTTAGAATATTTTTATATTTATTTTAATAATAACTTGTAAAATTGACATATTCAAATTCACAACGTGATTCATAAGGCAACTTATCAAATGGAGAAACCTAGAAAATGGATGGATCAAATTGAACTTTAATGGATGTGACAAAGGTAATACTAGAATCACAACAATAAGAATAATATTTGATTACAAAGGACATTTGATATATGGTTATGATAAAAAAATAGATCTCTACAATCCTAAAAAGTTAGCACCTATGATTAGATGCTCTATTAGGCCCCATTTTGGCAATTTTGAGATTTCCTTCCTATTATGCTTGATACAGGAGTGTGGCTCCACTTATTCAAGCATCTTCCCTTCATTATCTACTCACCCTTCAAATTTGGTCACATTTTACTAGGTATAAACTGCCTAAGCATTCTATACCAAGGTATACAACACCTAGGCATTCTATACCCCAACATTTGCACCCAAATTTAAATGGGCAGGCCATTATGACATTTTAACAGGATTTCTAGATTTTTGGTCAACCTATGTCAGTATTGAATCTTGAAATTATCTGAGAGGCATATAAGTGACCTATCTCACCTCATTTTGGTATTCATTATCTACTATCTGCATCGATTCTCAAGAAATTAAAATTCAAGGTGATTGTAGAAAGATTCTCTCCCATGGTGGCTAAGTAGAGGATTTATCAATCAAGAAAGAAGGTTCATTTTTCCATTTGCATGAATTTCATTCATTCTTAAAGGCAAGAGTCAATCAAGCATAACAAAATTTAAGATCTTGGAGAGACATTCATAAATCCATGCATTTGTGAAAGGAATCCTTGATTCCTTACTACATTCCAAGGTTAAACAACTACAATCAAGCATCACACAAGCATCTTCATCAATATGTGTGATCTTAATATCCATTCATGAAGGTATATTCATTTACAAGGTAGATCTAATATTTACATTTACATTTTACATACTTTCCTTTATGAAATTTCATTTCAATTTCAAGTTTGATTCCTAAATAGGGGTTTGACCAAGGAAAAACCCATTCAACCCCTTAATTTCCCATTTTTCTCTGTGTAGGAATAGGTAGTGAAGCTAATTTTCTAGATTTGGAAAGTACATAACCCAATGAACTATCCCAGAAAATTTCAAGAAAAAGTGAAAGGTATACGATGGGAAGGTGTTCTATCCCTGGGTACAGAATGTCTAGGCATTCTCTATCCTCCAAAGTAGCTTCCAATTCAAATCCCAAGTCAATACATCAATGTAGTTTTTGTTTCTGGTCGTTACAGGTTTTTGTCTGATTTATGTCTGTCTATTTCTACTAAAAGTTATCATTTCACTTACTTATTCATCTATCTTGTATTGTTCAACCATATTCCCTCAAATAAAACTCTTCCCAATTCATTATTAGCAAATAATCAATGACCCATTTACTACTTAAGTCCTACTCAATCCTATTAGTTCATCTTCCTTCTGAATGTGCAAATAGGAAAAGGTGGATCACACCTATGTTCTTCCAAAGCACCACTATCTCTTTTCCTTATTGTACATTTTAGTGAGCCTAACTTATAAAATTCCCATTCTGATTTTCGTGTTATATCTCCTTTGCACTTATTATCATTTTTATATGTGCTTTTAATTAGATTTTATGTGCAATTCAATTTTTGTTGCATAAATTTAATGAGTGCTTACATATTAATTTCAAATTTAATTATTCCATTTGTTAGATTAATCTATCTTTAATTCCCTTATGCATGAGTGTTATAATACTGAGTCCTACCTATAACATTCGAGTTAGGAGAAGTTGTAGACTTGTGGATTCCTTTGATCTTGAGTCCTCTTTGTTCACTAGGAATCTTGAGGAAACACACATGACTACTAATGACATTCCCACAATTGTTGATAATCCTTCATTCCACTCTTCTCATGATGAAGATGAGACTTTAAAAGTCCTTCCTATACAAGAGAAAAAAATTTCCCATAATTTTGAAACATTTGATCAATGATAACAGTGATTTTCTAACTCATCCTTTGCAAAAGTTTCAAAAACCTAAGTGCTTCATAAATATCAACAATTCATCAAACAACATTGATTCATGAGTGGAAATAACATCCAAAGGTGTTGCTCATTTGTTATCTATTTTTAAACCTTTTCATACTTTTACACCTCTTTTCAAATATCTGTGTGTGATGTTAATTTGATTGATGCCAACATCTTAAAATTTCCCCCCATTAAGAAAAGTGATCCTTCAAAGAAAAATCATAAAAAAATTGATCCCAAATCCTTTTGTCAATAACATCGGCAACTTGGTCATGATCCAAAAAGTGTTTCCATTTGAAATCTGAATTCCAAGACCTTATTGATTCTAATGCTATATTTGTTGAGGGTGTTAATGATAAAAATAAAAATAAAAATTGTTTCCCTTCCCAAACAAAACATGAAAATTTATACCAATCCTTTATCATCCCATTCTACCAATACCATTGAGTCTTCATTATTTACTTTGTTCCACCACTATTATTGACTCTCCTACTATTGTGAACTATGACAATGAGTGTATTGCAGGCAATAATAATGTCAACCTTATTCATTGATTAGTATGAACCTAAACCTAAACCAACACCTAATATTTGCATTAAATTTGATCCTAAAAAACCTATTAAGGCACTTGATGGCCCTCTTTACATTATTGCAAAGATTAATGGCCTTCCCTCTCATGGTCTCTTTATAGATCCTACATGCATACTGAGTGTTATAACTGAAGAACATCATTACATTAGACACTTCTAGCAAGATCCCTATGAAAATATTATGTGATGATAAAAAATTTCAATGTTTTAACTTATCATACCCATGGTTTCATTATTTTCACATATAAGTTGGTAAGAAATCCGTAGATGTCACCTTTGTTGTCATCCCAATATTTGATCGATTTCAAGTTAGACTTTGCCTTCCTTGGCTTAGTTCCATGAAAACTATAGTTTGTCCTATACATGCGTGTTTTAAATGTCCCCATGATGGAGAAATAATCATTATTAACCATATTTTCTACCAACCTTTAGCTAATCTTGGGAACTTTTACCTTGACTTATTTTGACCTAGCATGCCTCAACCAACTCAAATAAAAAATTCAAATTAAAAAAGATTTGTGCACTTAGAAATTCTTCTATAGTTTCATCTCCTTGCCCTAGACCTAGAATTTTCCCTACACCTCCCATACCTACTATTTATGCTTCAATTCTACCTCTTATTTCTTACAAATGTCCTACAACTATTATCAATCAACCTAGTTTGGTTCCTTCCATTATTCTCTCTAAAGAATAAAAGTGTCCGATGTTGATTGATCCTAAACCACCTCAAATTATAAACATGACCAAATGTAACCATTGTGCCCATGATCGTCACTATAAATGTTGTGCTAGGGCTCATGAATGTGCTTCCCAAAACCTTTCCTCCCTAAGACACCTATTGATTCCTTGATTCCTTTTGACCAACCTATGCATAACCCAAGGGAGAAATTTAACCTTAATAAAATGAAATCACATAAAATTGATGATTCTATTTGTATCTTAGAACATATTTTGATTAATTTTGATGAAGAATATACTTTTGATGATGAAATGATATTCATGCTATTGATTCTGACAAGTTGTACGATCTTATTTATGTTAATCATGATTTACCTACTATATTTTCAAAATAATTATCTCTTGCTCCTAGTGACAAATAAAGTGACTTGTCCTTAGAGAATGGTCCTTGTTTGGAACTTGCAATAGCTCCATCTATTTTTCTTGATGTTTCTCCTCTTGCATGTTCACCACCTTCCCTAAACAATATGGATCAAGATGGGGGTAGGCAATATGCTTGGTTAGATCCTCTTGCATGGTGGATTATTTTGTGTGTTTTCATGTCGTGTTGTGTCTCCCTTGTGATGTGTTTCTTGTTATATGTTTTGTTTAGATCTATTTAAATTATCCTTGTTGCTTTGTTGGTGAAATGTGATAAAGGAAATGACATTCCTCTATTTGTATCTCATTTATTCTATATGTAGTATATATATTATGTCATGTATGTGCTATTGTTCATAAATGTGCATATGTGTTGTCTAATGAGGGATGACGCAAAGTAGTAGCTACCATTATTTGTGGTCTCCACCATACCAGTCCAAAAAAACTCTTCTTTGTATTTTTTATGTGATCTTCTTCCATTGGGTTCATAGTTTTGCTATATTTGGAGGATGATGTCAATTTATTTTGATATAATTATGATATACATCAGTCATCATATGATCATACAGACCCTAGAGTTAGTAGATCCATTTTCACTTTCTTTGTCTTGTGTTTAATTTCGCTTTGTTTGTCCTTGCTTGGGGGCATCTCATAGTGGAAACATCTCTTTTGGGTGCATGTATGCTCTGTTAAATCATTTTCTCTCATTAAGCCATTTGCAATTGCTTTAACATGGGGGCATACACTCCACTCCTTGTTTCACATTTTTTACACACACAATGATTCAATACAATATCTTATGTAAATGGATGAGATTTTTTTCCCCCTTAGATTCATCTGCACATTACATTAGCATTCCCTATGCATTATTAAATGGATCCTTAGATTGATCCTCTTTTTTATATCCCTTTGGAAACTATCCTTTCCTTAGGGCTGGTCTCTTTTCTAGATCCATTAACAAAGACAATGATTTCTTTAAGGACTATTCCTCTTTTGTGGATTTCCTAGTAGACTACTCTTCACTTGGTTATCCTTTGTCCATGGGTTGACTAGCACCTCATGTTGATCTCTAAGTTTTGTTGATCATTAGTGTCCCACACTTAGTCATTTATCTAGGTAGGTTAGTCGGTCATCACTATGACCGAGATATCCAGAATAGGCCGAGCTGTAGTCATTGTCGAGCATATAGTAGTTGCCGAGTTACACAGAAGCCGAGTGAAATTGATCAGTCCATGATGAGTGTCAGAGTCTTCATGTGCCAAGAAAGACAGTTTTTTCATACATGTCAGGAATGGCACAAACTTGAAGGTAAAATATTTTGGGCCGACTTGTTTGGGTATTTAATGTTTTCAACAGAGTTAATTACGCATTAAATCAATTGTTCCAATACGTGGCATGGAGCCAATCAGAAAATTGGAATGCCCAAGCGGCATAAGTATTTGATCTTGATCATTAATCTAGATCTCAATGCCAGATCTATAAGGTATATAAGATTGATTCTTACCATAATTTTGTAAGGTGTAAGGTGCATACATGAGAGATATGCAAAGGGTTATTTTGAGTTAAGAAGCATAGATCTAGCAGAGAAATAGAGCAGTGAGCAGTAGAGTAAAGTTATATTAGATTATTAGATCAGAGAAGGTATTGAAAAGAGGAGATCCGTCATCAACATCTGAGTGCATATCAAAGGATCAGATCTTGAGACATTCTAACAAGTGAATTAGGTAAAATCTCTTAACAGAGTGGTTCTAGCAGACCTTTCTAAATCTCTTAGTTGAGCGCTTACTTTGTTGTAAGTTTAAATCCTTTTACAAGATAGATTGTAATGATCTATAGCTCTTAACCGGGTAGACCTTTAATTAGGTAGATCACAAGTTGTCATCAAATTTTGTAGCCTTAATAGGCACACTTTATTGTTGCAGTAGTGAAGATTTTTGTGGGTGTCATCCCCACCCCAATTTTACCTTATTGGGTTTCTGGGTTACCAAATTCTGTGTCTTGAGTTATTTATTTTATGTTCTGGATGCTACTAGTTGATAAATAAATTATATTTATGTATGGTTGTGGATCAGTTTTTTTTAAGTGATAAAAGGTATAAGATCTGATTCACCCCCTCACCCTCTCAGTATCTTTCTTTCCCATCTTGTATTTCCAACAATTGGTATCAGAGCATACTTCTCCTATAAAAGGTTTAAATCATCTTGAGAATACAAATCTTGAGATGGAGGTTTACAAATTGGGTAAAGTCATTGAGAATCAAAAGATTGATATTCAGCTAGCATTACATCAGCTTGAGATAGCAAGACAAGAATTAAAGAATTCCCTACTAACAAGGAAATATTTGGCCAAACAAATGAATGACACTCATTATCAAGAAGAAGACACTGCAAATCTATTTCAGAATGGAAATTATATTGAGAGTAATGCAGCAATTTCAGATCTACTGGAAAGGAACAATACATTGTGTGAAGAAGTCAGAAACCTGAAAAGAGAACAAGAAATGCAAACAGTAAGACTATGTGAAATAGTGGAACAAAAGAAGAAAGTTGAAGATGACAAAGCTATGGCTGAAGAAGACAAAAGAATGATGACTATGAGACTTGATGAAAGGACACATGATGTACAAATGATGACAAACAATCAGGTTGACATGGCTAATCAAATGCTACTTGTGAATCAGGAAATCAGTAGGAAAGACATGGAAATTGTGAATCTAAGATCTGAGAACGGTCAATTGAAAGATGAATTGAGATCTGAGAAAGAACTTAATGAAAGATTGAACAAACCAAATAAATCTTTGAATTATTTTGAAAATCTGATGGAAGCATCAAGAAGATCTAAGGACTCTTCTGGACTAGGTCATACCGAACAACAAACATCTTCTGAGAAAGGAGAATCATCTAAGACTGGTGAAAGGAGGAATGCAAAGACAAAGAACTAGAAGCCTGTATGCTACCACTGTGGAAAACTAGGACACACAAAAAATATCCACCAAAGCATGAATGGTAAGTCCAATCCTAAACCTAAGTTCAATGGTTATTGCTTTAACTGTAAGAATTTTGGACATCAAGCACATGAATATTGGACAAAGGCAAGCAATGCACCTCCCACACCTAGATTCAATGGGTATTGTTACAACTGTCATAAATTTGGACATAGAGCACAAGATTGCAAATCTAATTATAAACAAAAATGGACATCAAAGACACAAGAAAAAGCACCTAGGAAAGGCAACACTTATAATTGGGATTAAAACACATGGCATAGCTATCATTACAGTGGTGAGTATGGACATGTTCCAAAAAACTACATAAAGACACATTTCAGAGGAAAATTTAAGAGTTGGATGAATGGAAGCCTAGTTTGTTATAATTGTCTAAAAATTGGTCATACTAGGAGAGATTGTAAAAAAAAGGTACCTACTCCTACTGTTGAGCAGATTAGAGCATAGATGAACCAGACATGGATAAGGAAAGAAGAACCAAGCAGCAGTGAAGCTAATACAGCTGAGGTCACCCAATCCAATGGATTAGATGATCACACCATCACTAACTAAGAAAATGAGGTATGTGGGGAATTGTATTTATATTTCACATCTTTCATCAGTTCCTAACATATAAAAGTGCAAAATTCCATATCTGCATATGTAAAGATGCATCATGACACATTTTGAGACATGTACCATGAAAAGTCAATATGCACTATAGGTGTCGAGCAATAGTCTTATTGTGCACTAAGACCAAGTTCTCTAGTGTATGTTGAGCTAGTATGTTTGACCGAGTAAGTTTTGTATGATGACCAAGTATGGGTTGTGACCGAGAGATAGGCGAGTTTTGTGAGTTGACCGAGGACATTTGTATGGCACTCACTCAATGAAAAGAACATTTAATGTTAACCTAATTTCGACCATTGGAATTTATATAAAGGATACAACCATTCATTTTCATTCTCACCATGCGATTGATAATTTCACAGAGTGATTGAGCATTTGCGAACTTGATTGCAACAAAGATTTTTTGAATATTTCTACAATGTGTCATCGACAATCTTGAGCGAATAGTGCAAATTTTGATATTTGCCGAGGTACTCTCTTTGTCATCTTTGAAACCCTATTTTTGGAAATCATGGCTACAAGTTCTTCAACAGTAGCTAAGAATATGGAGGAGTTGAGAGAAGTTCAATTGGTAAGGAGTGACACTTGTGCGCCTCCTAATTTCAAGGCAATTCC
This sequence comes from Thuja plicata, assembly GCA_018584345.1. Lineage (NCBI taxonomy): Eukaryota > Viridiplantae > Streptophyta > Pinopsida > Cupressales > Cupressaceae > Thuja > Thuja plicata. The sequence continues at coordinate 1,279,430 of MU224537.1, read as the reverse complement.
TGAAAGTGCCATCTACGGTGATCTGATCGGAGCCTTATTATTGATTCCACCCAAGGTACTTATGATTCATGATGTTAGGTCATGTTATATGTGCAAATTTAGCAAAATTGGAGATCATGAGTTAAGGGAATCCTACGACAAATTATGTGTAGACAAAGCCCTAAAAAATGAGCATAAACATCTAGCCAAGAGAGGGTTAACTCATGCCCTAAATTTCCTGAGAGATTTCAAAATGGAATGGGTCAAGATTGTCCTTAGCCATGTACACAACATGAACATATGGCTGGATAATGGACCAGTTAGGATTACAAAGGAAACCATCCAAGGGGTAACTATCTATCCAACTATTAACGGAAAGAGAACCATGAGATGTTAGAGTAAGGAAAATATAGAATAATACACCAGAGCTATCTAGAATAAAAGAGGAATGACAATCTCAACAATCAAGGATTTGGAGCTTGATTTTGCAGTTAGGGTTATTGCTCACAAGTTTTATCAATCGAGCTGACTGGACAGTGTCCCATGTATTACAGTCGACCAGGCTTGGAAGATTGTGAAGAAGGATCATACTTATGACCTTGTTGATCTTCAGTTGACACAGCTGGCCGAGAACCTTTCTTCAATCTGAAAGGCAAAGAACTCAATATGTAAGTTTGGTTCTCTGCTAGTTTGCATATTTTTCTATATATAGAATACATTTCCTACTTTTGGAGATATTGTGTGGAAGACAGATCGACCAATTACATAGAAGATCAATGTGCTTATTGAGAAACTAGGTGGTAATTTTAACAATGTGATGGGAACATATTGTGTTGAATTTAAGAAAATGATGAGATTGAGAAGCAGAATTCCTAGGTCACTAGTTGAGAAACACTATGAGGGCATTTATTTCCTAGTGGATACAGATTTCACCTATGTTCAGGCAGTAGTGCCAAGGGTATCATGGCTAAGGCCATTACCTTATGAAGTAAATATTGATGAGACATCTGCAACTATAACAACTCTACTGGTAGAGGATATTGATGGATCAGCTAGATGTTTTGGTAATTATGAGGAAGCTGAGTCCAAAATATCTATGTATTTGAAGGCTAGCACAATGGAGAGGAAAAGGAAAAAGATTGTAAAATATTTGAATAAAATGGTTGGAATAGAGAGTGATGAAGAAATAGGGGATGCACCTTTGGGTTTATCAATAGGACATGGAGAGGATATGTCTAGTGAAGAAGAGGAGAGTGAACCTGAAGAAGATATCACTGTTGAAGCTAAAGGAAAGCAATCAGTAGCTGCCAAGGAAACTAAACCAATCCAAGCCAAGCCAAATCTAAGGCTACCCCTCCTATTTCTAACCGGCCTAGGACTAGGGCATCAACTGTTTCATCTCTTACCGAGATAAAAAAAGTATATACAAATAAGAATGGTGGAGAGAGTAGTTCAGGGAAAAGAAAACAAGTTGAAACAAAGGTTGTGCCAAGCCAACTTGACAAAAGACTGGGGAAACTAATCTTGGAGAAAGAAGATGATGAGGAAAAGATAGATATAGATGAACCCAGAAACATACCTATAGCATCACATAAACCACTGACCAATATTTATGTGGTATGCAAGAACATTAGAAGTACTACTGGATTAGCAGGTTTCAAATTTATTAAGTATGAGAAGCAAAGCATAGAAGACAAGCATAAGATTCAGGAAGCACCATTAGATATGATGGATAGATTCAAGATGACACCTGTAGAGATAGGAGACCTTGTCCCCACAAAAATTTATGATATTTTATCACAAAAATGGCAATATGCATTGATGACTGAAAGACAGATAAGGGAAGGGACGTTAGCTAAGGTCATTCTTGGATTAACCAAGAAGAAAATGGGAAAATCCATTGAACAATATCAAAGGAAGTTTATTCCCAAACAAAGAGCCTATGCAATTCTAAAAAATGATGTTGAAGGTGTAGTCCAACAGAGCACCAAAATTTGGAAGGAGCCTTTTGGGCTATTGACTAAGAAGGAATATAAGAAAGGTGAAGGCACTTCAAAGAAAAAGGAAATGGAAAAATAGATTGCTAGTGATCAGGAAAAGACTGAAATGGAACTGGAAGAGAAAACATTCAAAGTGCAAACTCTAGCTCTAACAATGGATAGTCTCATTGTCACTGCAGTTGGAGATAATAGTAATGTGGATGCCGAGGATTAGAATGAGCTGGTAGACACACGTATGCAATCACCTATTCGTGCAAGTGAGGTTGAGATAGAGAAAGAAGAAGAAATGGAGGTAACAAATGTTAATCCACCTATTTTAGAGGTTGTGCAAACATTCTTAGATAGTGGAGATAAGATGGAAGAAATTGCAAATAAGCCTACAGAACAAGAGGCTATACAAGTGTTGGTGGATCTACCACACTCTGTATCATCTACTCCAATTGGACCTAAAATTGGGAGTATACTTGATCAACAGGTAATTTTGACTCTGTTGAAAACTGTAATTGAAATTAATACTGACAAAGGAAAGGATATTGAAGAACTTGAGCTGAGTATCAGCTCACCAGAGCTCAAGAAGAAGAAGCTAAACAAGAAGAATTCACTGAGCTTAAATGTCACATTGGATGAAGTTATTGTGATTCCTAAATGGGATCCTAAGAACTTGTCATATGAGCAGATTCAGATTCTTCAAGACCTATTAAAGAGGAAGAAGAGACAAGAGGAAATGAAGAGGCAGCATAAGCAGAAGCAAGTTCTCCATGATATAAAGGAAATCTTTGTTAAATATTTTGACATGGAAGATGAAAATCAGCAAGCACCAATTCTGGAACAGTTAGTTCGCATTGTTTAGAGAGTTAATGATGAAAACATTGAGGCAAATGAAAATTTATTGCAATGGTCTGAGAGAAAATTTGAGAACAAAGTCTTGGAGAAGATATCAGAAGAGACTGCTACCAAATAGGTTAAACTTTCTTCTCTTGTTGACATTATTGAGGAAGTTACAAATAATGTTTATTCTTTGTACAAAAGGTTATGTGATGTAAAATTCTTTAAAAAGGATAATCAACAACTTATTGAGAAGTTGCAATTAGATTTAAAGTCAATAGTGAGCTCATTGAGCATGGATGCTAGTTCTATCTCCCTACATTTTGATAGGTTGACTCATGCACAAAGGAGGTTATCTGAGCTTATGGTTGAAGATGGTTGAATAAGGGCCAAATTGATAATGATTCAGACTAACTTGATACCTCATCTGGAGGTTATTCAGAAGGAACTTGCAGTTGCACGTGAATTAGTCAAGAGAGATTTTCATCTCTCTATTGCAGATAGTTTGGTAAGTCTAGCTTTCGAGCTATAAATTGAGTTACAGGTTATGAAGTTTGTTAAGGATAGTTGGGATACAGCATTTGCATTGATATTACAGCTTCATAAGCTATTTTTGGATAGATATAACCTAACCCCTACAACTATCAGTGACAAAAACATGGGGGAAATAGATAAGGAAATAGAAAAAGATGTGCAACAACAGGCATAATTATTATTTTTTACATGTACACTATGTAAATATTTTATGAAGACCGAGGTATAATCTTAGGCGGAGTATGTTGTGTACTTAGGAAAATTTTGGGGGATATAAAGAAATGATATGTGTTTTTTCCACTAATATCAAAGGGGGAGATTGTTGATCTCTAAGTTTTGTTGATCATTAGTGTCCCACACTTAGTCATTTATCTAGGCAAGTTAGTCGGTCATCACTGCGACCGAGCTATCTAGTATAGGTCGAGCAGTAGTCTTTGTCGATCAAATAGTAGTTGTTGAGTACATAAAAGCTAATTGAAATTGATCAGTCCATGCTGAGCGCCAAATTCCTCACGTGTCGAGAAAGACATTTTTTTCATACATTTTAGGAATGGCACAAACTTGAAGGTAAACTATTTTAGGCCGACTTGTTTGGGTATTTAATGTTTTCAACAGAGTTAATTACACATTAAATCAATTGTTCCAATACGTAGCATGGAGCCAATCAGAAAATTGGAATGCCCAAGTGGCATAAGTATTTGATCTTGATCGTTGATCTAGATCTCAATGCCAGATCTGTAAGGTATATAAGATTGCTTCTTACCCTAATTTTGTAAGGTGTAAGGTGCATACATGAGAGATATGCAAAGGGTTATTTTGAGTTAAGAAGCATAGATCTAGAATAGAAATAGAGAAGTGAGCAGAAGAGTAAAGTTATATCATATTATTATATCAGAGAAGGTATTGAAAAGAGGAGATCTGTCATCAGCATCTGAGTGCATATCGAAGGATCGGATCTTGAGACATTCTAACAAGTGTATCAGGTGAAATCTCTTAACAGAGTGGTTGTAGCAGACCTTTCTAAATCTCTTAGCTGAGTGCTTACTTTGTTGTAAGTTTAAATCCTTTTACAAGGTAGATTGTAATTATTTGTAGCTCTTAACCGAGCAGACCTTTAATCAAGTAGACCACAAGTTGTGATCAAATTTTGTATCCTTAACAGGCACAATTTATTGCTGCAGTAGTGAAGATTTTTGTGGGTGTCATCCCCACCCCAATTTTACCTTATTGGGTTTGTGGGTTACCAAATTTTGTGTCTTGAGTTATTTATTTTATGTTATGGATGCTACTAGTTGATAGATCAATTATAGTTATGTATGGTTGTGGATCAGTTTGTTTTAAGTGATAAAAGTTATAAGATCTGATTCACCCCCCCTCTTAGTATCTTGCTTTCCCATCTTGTATTTCCAACACCTCATATCTTGCTAGACCTTGAATTCCATATTTTGCAACAATACATTCTCTTTTCATGATCCATAGTAAGCCAAAACTTACTAGGATAGTTGGTCATCTCTCTCTCTCTCTCTCTCTCTCTCTCTCTCTCTCTCTCTCTCTCTCTCTCTCTCTCTCACGTGTTNGGTCCTCTCTCTCTCTCTCTCTCTCTCTCTCTCTCTCTCTCTCTCTCTCTCTCTCTCTCTCTCTCAAGTGTTGCCTCTTTTATCTTGGTTTTCAATTTGATGAGGACCTAAGTCACTTGGGGGCTTGGTGTTTCCTTGTCTCCTTGACCCTGATAAATGTTTTTCCTATGCATTTATCTACTTTACCATGATCATAATTTTGTATCATAATCCCACTAAAGTGGGAATTAAATTCACTATCCTAAAAATTTAGAACCTATGATTAGATGCTCTATTAGGCCCATTTTCCAATTTTGATATTTTATGTCTGTTATGCTTGATCCAACAACCTGGCTCTACTTATTCCAACATATTCTCTTCACTCTTGACTCTCCCTTCAAATTTGGTCCCATTTTACTAGGTATATAATGCCTATGCATTGTATACCCAAACATTTGGGCCCAAATTTAAATGGGTGTCATGTTATGAAATTTTAGTGAGATTTCTAGATTTGTGGTCAGCCTATGTCAATTTTGAATCCCAAAATATTTTGAGAGGTATATAAGTATCTTATCTCTCCTCTTTTTGGTATCCATTATTAAACAATTAAAGTTCAAGGTGAGCATTCAAGATCTAGCATTCTTCAAGCATCCAAGGAAATTTTGAAATCAATCTTCTCCATTGTAGAAAACTTCTCTGCCATGATAGCTAAGTAGAGGAGTTATCATTCAAGAAATAAGGTGCCTTTGTCCATCCACATCCATTTAATTAATTATTTAAGGAAAGTGTCTATCAAGCATAACAACATTTAATATATTGGAGAGGCATTCATATATTCATACATTTGTGAAAGGCATCCTTGATTCCTTCCTGCATTCCAAGGTTTAACAACTAAAATCAAGCAACACACAATCGTCTTCATAAATATGTGCAATCTTAATATCTATTCATGAAGGTATATTCATTTACAAGGTAGATCTAATATTTACCTTTATATTTGACATAATTTCCTTTATGCAATTTTATTTCAATTTCAAGGTTGATTCCTAAATATGGGTTTAACCAAGGCAAACCCCTTTCAACCCAAGAATTTCCAATTTTTTTGTGTGCAAGAACATGTAGTAAAGATGATTTTCAAAATTCAAAGAGTACAAAACCTGACAAAATTTCCAAGAAAATTTTAGGCAAAAGTGCAATGTATATAGCGGGAAGGTATTCTATACCCAAGTATAGAATGCGTAGGCGTTCTATACCCTCCAAAACAACTTCAAATGAAAATCTTAGGTCGGTACTACAGTGTAGTTTTTTTCTTTCTGGTTGTTACATGTTTCTCTCTTATTTATGTTTGTTTTTTTATGCTAAAATTTGTCATTTCACTTACTTAGTCATCTATCTTGTATTGGTCAGCCATATTACCTCAAATCCAATTCTTCACAATTAATTATTAGTGAAGGATCATTGACTCGTTCAGTTATTAATTCATACTTAAGCCTATTTGAACATCTTCCTTTTGAATATGCAATTAGGAAAAGGTAGATCAAACCCATATTCTCCCCAACCACTGCTATCTATTTTCCTTATTGTACAAGATCAAGACAAATAATGAGGATAATTCATTTTCTCTATGATTCATAATCAAATAGGTCATTATGAATGGATTCCAGAAGGTGATACCAAGATTGTTGTTGATCTTTAAATTTCTTCTACAACCCCAATGAAAAATTAGGAACCTAATATAGGATAGAAAGTTACTCCTTTCCTTCTCACTATATTGGAGAGTTAAACATACTCATAGGGAAGGAAACAAAATAGCCAATACTCTGGATAATGAAGGCCTTCAATTGTTAGAATGGGATTACTTGGAAAATGATAGTAATATTTCTTCCTTGACCAAAAATATTTTGATCTATGATATGCAAGTGATTTTAATTAATCCTCAATGGAATTAAATTATTTAATATTTTGAATATTTCCTTTGTAATTTTGGGTTATGACGATATATAGTGGGACAATTAATTATTATGAAGATGTAATCACTTGGCCAAGTTGGACACGTAGGATGGAAAAAGATCATAAGTGTGTGAGAAGATATGGAGGTAAGAGTAATCATAGATGTGAAGATAATTTTGATGTCATCCATATTTCTATGGGGAGTATTAATCCATAAACTTGGTGAAAGAATGAAGCCCCTATTTATGTGACTATTTAGATTGACAACACAAAAGTGGAAATGAAGAAATGTGTAAGTGGGGAGATAGAATATATTTTCATCTATCGCTCTCATGTGGTAGATAAAGGGGCATTTTAACAATGACCTATTTATTCAATACTAAATCCCTTTTAAAAATATAACTAAAAGTATTTTTTGTTATCTTGTTTCTTTGGGTCTAGGGTTTCTCTTGATTACTATGTTTGTGAATAGTAAGAAAGATATCATGGGAGAAAAAGTTTGAGAGTTGATCCCACTTCTTTTTCTTCCCTTAAAAATAATATGAAAGTCTAGGATATTTTTTTTTGGGGACAGGTTACCTTGTTCTTCGAAGTCATGAAAGGAAAATATGAGTTGTCATCCTTGTGAGTAGTGAGAGGGGTGTAAGAGTCCAAGTTGGTAGCATAAAAAATTGAGGTTTGGAGGATCTCATTTTCTATTTATTTGGGTTAAGCTACAAAGGATAAAAGATCCCTTATGTCATTCAATAATAAGCATATGAAGACTACATTACAATTTTCCTAGAGAGGGGTGAAAAGATCAAACACCACTAGAATCGGTTTAGTAGGGATGATTTGTCTCCCTCATGAGGATTGGTTAGCTATCATCTAATAAATATTTACATCACTCTTGAGGGAAGCTTTTCCATTGTGCACTGGCATATTTTCCTCTCCTAATTACCTTAAGCACACTAAACTTGTTAGTTTTCCTTATTTTCTTTTCTCCTCTATGCATAAAGTTTCTTTAGTTAAAGTTTCTACTAAAGAAGTCCACCCTCGTTATATTAAGGGTTAATATATGCTATTTAAGCTACTTCCAAGTGACTCCTCCTCCTTAGAATCTCATTCCTACTAAGAATGTGTTGCCCCTAGGAAAAAACACTATCCCTTCGCAAATTGGAGGTTCCAAAAGAAATTTTTTATTTTTGGACAATGTCCCTCATTCAAATCCATCTCATTGAAAAAAGGCCTTGATTTTTTCCCCTAAAAATATAAATTAAACCTTGGTTGTGATCCCCCATTTAATTGTGGAGTTCGACCCAAACCCTACACCTGATAAAGGCAAAAAATTGCTTAATTCCCCATGCAATAACAAAAAGGCTAGTTTGGATAAAGGGAAAGTGGTCAAATTTCCATGCGAAAATAATCTAACTACCTCACCATGTCTCTCTCCTGATATTGATAATTCTGATGAGGAATATGTCAAATATGATATTATGAATCCTTTGGTGATCAAAGATCTGTCAAACTTTCTAAGCTCGTCACGGAAACTAGGATTACAGACACTCTTGGAAAAAAAACCCTAAAGAAGAAAAGTAGGCCCAATCAAAGGACTCTACCTCTGATGATAATGCTAATGAGTGCACTGAAAAATCCTTCGAGGAGCTTAATATTCTAAAAAATTATGGTGAGGAGGAAGATGAGGAACTTGAAGACAAATGAGATACTAGCAATGAGTAAATTTGGTAGGTGGTTAATGTGGAGCTAGAAGACCTGAGGGAAAGGGTTGAGAATTTAGAAACCACACAAAATTTCATTGGATGTGAAAAGAATATAGAAAGATAATATAGACCTAAAGAAGGTCATGGCATAGCTAGTAAGAATTAATAGCAATCTCATGTGAAAAAACTATTGGGATGGTCACTATGGGGAGTAAAGTTGAGAGGGTGAAGAAGAATGGTCTAAAGAACACAGATGAAGACAAGAAGAAAGGAAAGAATATTGTGGCTTCCATGAATCAAGAGGAAACTCTAGAGCATATGGTTGAGGATTGTTACTCCATCTTCAAGAGTTTGTTATCTTTTTTAATGATTTTCTATTTTTTGTTTACTATTGTTGTAAATATATTGTCTTTGGACTTTGTTTTACTAGTTTCCTATATGTATGGTTAAAAAAATTTAGTTAGTCTATCTACATTGTGTTTTATGTTGGCTTGCTCTCCGAGACTTTAATTTTTATGGTTTTTAATTCTACTTTATAAGGGTTGGAGCCCCTTCCCCATCTTATTTTAATAAAAAATGAATAAAATTATTATTCCTATAATGATTACAATAGGAATGTGATTTAATGATCATTACATATAAGTTATTATGGGTCGCTTCTAGGGATATGAGAATCATTATATTAATTTCCCTTATTTTAAAGGTAATCTATCTAATTCATCAAGAAGTAAAAGAAAACATGCCAACAAGCACACAATAATACAATTTATCCAAGTTTTTTCTCCTACCCTTCAATATATAATTGGTTATTTTTAAATTTTTTTATCTTGCCCATGCCTAGTGTCAAATATTTATTAGAATCATTGTTTCTTATTAATAAAATATTTTATTTATCTCAAACACATAAAATATTGCGATATACATTGTATGTGAATTAAAATTTTATTATTAATTACAATGTAATTTAGTTATTATAACTATAAGTGATAATTTCATTAGCACTATAGGTTTTAATATAAAAGTTTTTTTCTACCACCTATCAACCACCCCCCAATTGATACAAAAATAACATTAATAAGTGTAGATAATTAAATACAAATTACTTATATACTAGCAATGATATGAAATCGTGAGATGAATATCAAGATAAATATTTGACTGAATTGGCATTGAAACTTTTTTATTTAATTGCAAAACTCACATCATCTTGTACTTAAAGTATAAGTGAATTGATCAATTGACCTTGTATATAAATTTTCAATTTGATTAGTATTCATAATTACATAAGTGAAATTGACTTTAATCCCATCATAAACAATGATTTTTTTTTATAAAAACACACTAATACACATATGCAATTAGTCATAAAAATCAATAATGTAGGGAATTTGTACGAAAATTGTAAATAAATTATCTTTACAAACAAGTGAATAGGGTCTCTTTTAGGTATGTGACATCATCATATTAATTTCCCCTTACTCTAAACATCACTGTCTAAATTCATCTAGTGAAATCAAGCTCACCAACAAACATGCATTATTACAACTTATCCAAATTTAAACTTATGTCATTACCCTTGAGTATCATAAAGATTGTAATGTACAATAAAGATCTACTAGGAATCACCTATGCAAATACAATTAGCAACCATAATCAATAATTATCATGTGAACACAATATGAAGAAGAAAAATACCATAATAAAGATTTAATTTACAATAAGATCTACTCATAAAAATCACCCACAGAAATACAATAAACAATCATAACTAATAATTATCATGTGAACCAACATACAAATAGAATCCAAATAAACTTCCAGAACGCATTGAAACCTACACTCTATAAAATATTCCCTCGTGATTTAATGATTCACCCTCTAAATTACTATACCTAATTAACAACATGGATCCCCCAATATGACCAAATAACATAGCCATTACCCTTCTTAGACATATCCCTCAAAGAATCATTCTCTCTAAACTTCTATGTTATACTAAAGTAAGATATCATATTACCATAATATGATATCATACTACCATAATCTATATATATTATTCTTGGTCTTATTCTTGTAGCCCACTCTACTTTAATATTACTTTTCAATAACTAAACAATCAATAATAATTTTAAATCTTATATGATAAATATTTGTAAATCTCTAAAAGCTTCAAGCAGTGTGATCAATGCAACTAGAAAAGTCATTCACAACATCATCCACATTAGTCATGATTTGAAGAACACACCAACCATTTTATGCATATTCTACGTTTTAATGATGATATCCCACTTTGTTGGTATTATTATTTATCATATACACACTTATGAAGTAATTGAAGATAATGCTAGTGAATTATATGTCAAACATTCAAAGAATATGTCACCGATAATTTATATATTTCACCTTCAACTACTTTGAGATTGTTTTATACATCTTTATCATTCCATTAAAGGTTCCCTTATTTATGTGTAACTTATTTTTCCTTAAAATATGTTAAGGCTTGCTTGGGATCTACCCATTAAAGGTTCCCTTATTTATGTGTAACTTATTTTTCTTTAAAATATGTGCCTCGTAATTATCCATGAATTTGTCTTCTTATGTCCATCACTATTGTTGTATGCATCAAATATTACCTACCCATTTCCTTAATCTTTTATGTTTCTAGATATTGATTTTCCTATCAAATTATCTAAAGTAACCTTCATGTTTAACAATATTTTACATTTGTGTTAAGTTTAATTTTTATTATTTTAATTTATATTATATTTAATATTTAGTCTTTTGTATATATTATATTTTTTAATCAATTATCTATCATCTATGGTAAGAAGTTTCTTAAGGAGAATACAAGTTTGTAGTAATATTATAAAATTTAAATGTTCATTATAATAGTAAGTTAATAGTATTATGAAGTATTTCATTTATAAAGTGTTATTTTATTTATTGGGACACTTTTTTTAAATCAATTTTTTTTAATATTATATCATTTGAATGTTTATTAAAGTGTAGTGCATTATAATTTTATAAAATTTTATAAAAGTATTATTTCCCCTAAAGAAGAGAGCTCTACAGATATTACATGTGATCATGTGACTAAATTAAACACATATCACATGTACACATAGTTCAAAAAACTAATTCAAATATCACATGTACATATAGTGACCAACCAAGAGAAGGACATGGATATGGCCTCACCAAGAATTGTTGGAAATAATGGGAAGTGTGTACTGAGAGGGGAGGGGTGAATCAATATCTCTAAAACTTTTATCTCTTTTTAACCTTTATCCATTGTGTAATCAATTGTATAACCAACCATTTGTTCTATACTATCTTTGTGTAAGATATATCAATTCATAAACTTTAACAAACATGTAAACATTCATAGAAACATTCATGAAAGTAATTGACACATAACACAAGATACGGTAATGCAGAAAACCCATGTTAGAAGGTAAAAATTTTGGTGGGGATGGCACCCACAAAAACTTCACTATCTGCATATTGGAAGGGGCCGGTTAAGGCTTACAATTTGATCACTTCTGATGATCTACCTTGTTAGGAGTATTATGTGGAGACTTTTTAAGTTCTACTCTGTTAAGAGCTTTAGCAATATTGTTTAGTGTGCACTCGGTTAAGAGATTTACAATAGGATTGTTAAATCCACCTTTCTTGAAAGGATTCTTCTATTTGCTACACCTGTTAGAATGCAGATAAAAATACTCATTGACCTGAGTGTATGCAATCTAACAATTGTTCATTAAAAATCCATTACAAATCACATGTATAAATGTATCACCTAATGTGATTGATTAATACCTTTGTTGCTCAGTAGCCTCTGTTCTTGGTTCTTGATAACCAATTTCATCTTTTGTTGTTCTGCTTCTTGAAACTCTTAGTCTGATCCATAGATGTGCTCATAGGCTACAATCATCCTCTCATCCTTTTTAAAAGAATTATTACAACATCTATTTATAAAATAGATTGACATAATTTAGTTTCACGTATTACAAAACTAACATTATGATCATAGGTTTACAACTTGACCTTGATCGCCTAGTCTACATATTTTTAATGAGTTAGACTGATCAAAATAATTACAATAATGTTTCTTGTTCCTCAAGAAATTGATTTAAAACAAATCAAAACTCTCTAAATATAATATAGTTGTTTTATCTTACGAGGAAGTCAGATCCACTTTTCTCAGGATATAACTGACTTTCAGTGTCTGATGCTCAGTTTGCTTTGAAATTAGTTTGACTATCTTTCGGTGTTCCTCTCTTGTTTGTTCTCTCAGCTTGCACTGTATTCTGCTCATCGGGTTCCATTATCGGTTTACTCCTGTCAGATTCCACTTTATCATGTTCAGGTTGCACTTTCGGTTCATGAATCCCCCTATGCATATGCTGGTATAATATAGTATATGTGTATGTACACTGTCTTTATACTATGTCTTCCTTTTCACCTTGTCTTTTCCTTGTGTGCTATATTTTCCTTTTCCCCTTTTGTGCATATCATTGTCCTTTTCCTCATTTTTTGATAGTAAGGGAAAAAGTGTACACCTATAGCTTATCAAAAATATGAGAGTGAGAGGTCTTCATTTCCTCCATCATCTTCTCCCATTTCTCCTTTAAATTTTCAATAGTTATATGCTCTAATGTGATCTAGTCATGCATGTCGTAGATGTTGTCTTCTACAGACATCTCAGGGGTGGCAATAAGTTGCCTTGTTGAACTTATATGTTGTTGTAGAAGTGTGAGGTTCGGTAATAGTAGAGACTGTGTCTCGGTAACCTCCTCTCTAAACTGTGATTCTGCTTCCCAAAGTTCTTTTCTCAGCCTTTTGATCTCTATGATTTTCTCATAATGCAATTTGACTGTATTTCCATCTGTGGTTAGACTTTGTGCACTTGCATTTAGATCATAATCGATCTTTGCAATCTTGTCATTTTTATCCTTTGTAAATTTCTCTAGAGTGTATAGCTTGTGGATTAAGGAAATAGCTTCAGTAATGATTGGATCTAATTCATTTGATAACTCTGAAAGCTTTACCTTATTTTCTGCCACTTCTTGGCTAATCTTTTCAGTCAGTTTGTATCAAAACTTCTATTCTTCTTGTTCCTCAATCGTATTTTTTGTATCTATATTTTGTGTTATGATGGCGTCAGTGAGAATGGCAAGTTGATCTAGAATGGGAGCATTGTGATCAACATCAATGTCGGGAACTATCTAGATTAAGATGTCCCTTGTGTTCTCCAATACTAAGGAGTCTCGGTGTTGCTTCTTAAGCTTCTCTTGTAAATATTTCCTTTGACAGGTTTCTCCATATTCTTGGAGTGATTCAAAATCTAATGTAGTTTGGTCACACTTTGGTATTTCAGTGATCTCATCGAGTGTGACTTCCAGCTTGTTCTTCTTTGTTTTCTTCTTCTTCTTTTGTGATGCACATGTATGCAAAACCATAGCCAGCTTTTCTGCTTGGTCTGATGTGCTACTAGATGGCTTCTATGGTGTTGTACCATTTTCTTTTTTCTCAGTGTTTTCCTATCGGTTGTCTGAGGATGTCTCCTTATCAACCTTCAGTGTATCTGCAGCTTCATCTTTGGTGTCCTTTGGTGTGGTATCAACTATCTTATCTTGCTCATATTTTTCTTTTTGCACTTCTTCTTTATCTATCACTTGTGCATCTTTTTATGTTTGGTATCCATCTGTTTGTTGTGTGTGATCTATATTTGTAACATTTTGATCACCATATTTTTGTTCTTCACTACCCTTATCCTCGGGTATGCTTGTATCAGGCTTGGGGGTCTTCTCCTTTTGTGAGATTATATTGATTTCTTGAATCAATAATGGCATCTTGACCGGTATGTGTACTTGTGTAACATCTATTATAGTGTCATGTTTGTCAGTTTGATCCTTGACAACAGTGACATATTTATATTTTTGAATTTCGTTTGTAGGATCATCGATGATGTCAATAACAATATTATCCACAGTATTGTTTGGCCATGTTTCATCAGCAACATCCATATCATTTTTGCATGTTGTGTTCAATTCTTCTTTGTCCAATTCTAATGTTGAGACATCTTCATCAATGATAGTATTTTGTTTGGGGCTCTGTATAGCCTGATCATCCTTGTTCTATTGATTTTTGGTAAGAGCTATTTATGGCTTAGGACTTGTATCCTTTTTAGGAATATCAAGTATCTTTCTCCATTCAGTCTCACTCTTCCTATCTAGTTCTAGCAGATGTCCTTTAAGCACTTGGTAGGCACTCAAGTTCGGTGAGAACCATTTTGAGTGATTCTTCATCATCTCTTTAATTTCCTCTATTCTTTATTCGGGGGGCATGACATATACTAGGGCTCTTTCCCTAATCTCTTTCTCAGAGTGTAAGGCAAATGTCCATCTTGCTGATAATCTATCTTGAAGTTCTTTTGGCATTTTATCTGCTAATTGTATCGAGAGATATTTGAATATACACATCATTTTGATAATTTCCTCTTCAATTTTATTTTGATCCTCGGGATCCAATGTTAGTCATTTCTTGATCTTTCTATCATTGATTATACCTAATTTGATAATTGAGGCATATACTTCATCAATAGTTTCAGGAATCTTATTCTTTTCCTTTTGGACAGATTCATCCTGTTCGGTGTCCTCAATGTCTTCCCTAGTTCTTACAAACTTCTTTTTGTTGGTCCCCTTTTCTTTGTTTGAGGTTTCCTCTTATAGGTCCTTACCTGACCTTTCTTTATCGGTGAAGGACTTGCATCCTTTGTTGTCTAACTCCTTGTCCTTGTTGCAGTTGTAGTCCTAGGCTTCTTATCTAGTGGAGGTAGTGGTTTATCTGACTCTGTTGACTCTGAGTCACTCTCCTTCTCAGCTTCACCGATGGGTGACTGTCCCTCAATTTCTTCTGTCTTTTCAATTTCTTCTTTTGTTACCGACAGCCTTTTCTTCAAATTCTTAACCATCTTATCTTTCTTCCTATCAATCTTCTTCACAACCAAGCCAGTTTTAATCCTTTCTTTGGCTTCTTCATACGTACCAAACTTAGGTTGTGTTTTATCTAATGGCTCATTTATCAATGCCTCAATTACATTAGATGCTTGATCTATGTTTACCTCATAGTCAAGTGGAGATAGCCATGTTGTCCTCGGTATAGCTGGCTTGATGTATGTGTAGTCAGTGTCTACCATAAAGTATATGTCAGTCTTGAACTTTTCAATTAACTATTCTGGAATCCTTAGTCTCTTCTGCATTCTATCCTTGAATCCAGCAAAGTGTTTATTCATGACTGACTCAAAGTTATCTCCTAGTGATTTTATGAACTCACTAATCTGTATGGTCACTGGTCTTGTTGTGTCCCATTGCACATTTCCTATAGATGGGAAATATTCTTGGAAATAGAAAAATATGCACATTATCAGAGAACCAAACTTACATGAATTTGACTTTGCATTTCTTATTGTCTTCATGTTCTCTTCTAGTTGTCTAAGTGGCAGTTCTGACAAATCCAACTGCAGTCCCTTATTGACAATCTTGTAAGTTGTATCCACTACTCCGGATGCAATGTTGTTCATCCTACTAGCTTGAAAGAACTTGTATCCTAAGACACATGCTCCAAATTTTAGTTCATCATCATTGATGGTGGATACTCTCAGCCCTCTTCCATCCCATGTAGCTCCAGTATTATTCTCAATTTCAAGTTTGGTCAGGTGCTTTAGTGCCTTTACCTTATCGGTTATGGGATAACCAATGATAGTGTATATAACATCCCTTGTTATCGGTTTAGGCTCATCTAGCCATAACTTTCGATCGTGTATCCTGCTTAGTACTAACTGAATCCATTCAGTCTTGAACTCCTTCAGGAACCATAGGGTGTTAGTGAGCCCTTTTACCTCAATGTGCTTGTGCTCTTCTTTGATAATTTCATCATTGTTGCAAAGCTTCTTGAAAGCTTGTTCAACTTCCAAGTCTCCAATCTCTGCTATCTTGCAGTGGATATATGCTTGCACGTCTTTGATGAGAAAAAACCTAGCTGGTATTCTTGAGAATTCTCCAGCATTGTCAGGTTGTGAAGAAACCTCGGGGCATATTTTATAGTGAGGTTCCTCATAGGTTGAATTCTTGATAAGATTGATCTTGTTCTTCTTAACACTCTTGAGCTTAGTGGTTCTTGATGTAGTTGCATTGATTTTGAAATTAGGGATTTCCTGTAAATGATAAATAGAGTTCTCAGTTTATGTTGGTACTTAATTTTCAACTTTGTAGTTGTAAGTGATATGTTTGGAGTGTTGTAAACTAGGTTGGAGTTGCTCTGCTATGTTGTCTCTTCATGCTCTGTTTGCGCTCTATCTCTTCGCTCTAGTCGTTTGGTGAGAAATGAAACCCTTCCGTCATCTATTTATGGACTTTGCCCTAATTTGAGTCATTAATGTTTAACAACTTCTTGGTATGTGAAGACAGATTCCTCGGGTGATACACTAACTTCTCTTTCGGTGAAAATGTGATACTTCGGGTAGTTTGTTAACTTTTTACGTTCACCAATGGATTTCGGTGTATGGCGACGACAACTTTGTCAAATCACATGATTACCAATGGATCTCAGTTTACACTAGCAACTTAGCCTTTTATATGTTAACCGACGATTCTCGGTAAGTGTAGACAACTTAGCTTTGTAAGTACACCAATGCATTTCGGTATGTATTGACCGATGAGATAGTTTTCACAAAATTATAATAAGTAATACCATAGTGCATCTTTAATCATGATGATTTGGTATTTTAACTATGTATAATGTAACTGATGCAAAATATAACTTGGTGTAATGCAGTTTCATACTTACTTATTCTGCTTAGGTGGGGGTGGTGATGTCACCAAATCCATTGGATAAGGTGTCACCAATTGCATTGCTCGGTCCAAATTCATTATCGTGTGTAGCTTTCCTCCACATTTTTTTTCTCATCTTCTTGATGTCTTCAATGGTATTTCCATTGGCAAAGGTGTTGGTCTCTGTCATTCAGTCTCTGCAGTATTTCTTTAGATGACCGACTTTATGATAGTGTAGACATGCCATTCCGAGGTTAGTCCAGCCTCTAGACTTTCTTGTCTATTGTCTCATACATTTTGTAGCTATGTGACCAAATCTTCCACATGTACAATTTTCCCATGTATTTTAATCACATACATATTGGTTACCCACTCTTTTCAGCAGATAGGAAGTTTCTTCACCTTTAGGATTCCATGCTTGCTTTTCCTTTTTCCAGCATTCAAGATATGTGTTCCCATGCATTTTGCAAGTAGGACAGTATTTGTCCATGTATATTTCCTTCTTAGGTTGTTTCATCTCATATTTACATTCATATGCTTTATGTCCTTTCTTGTTACGTACATTTATAACAATTCCCTATGAATGAAGATGTGGATTTAGGAATACCTTTCATTTTGCTCCTGCAAAAATTTGATGTGTGGCCTTGCTTTCCATAGTGATTGCATGTCAGCTTTCTTGGTCTTAGATTTGCATAGACATTCTTTGGATTAGGTTGATTGGGTGATTCTCCATTCTTGGTATAGCCTAGTCCAGTGTTTTTGTTGGCTCTCCTTTGTCCATCAAGAAAATCATCCATCCTTTTATTTCTTTCTTCAACTCTCTTGATTATTTCATTGTGTTGTTGATGAATTCTTACTTCTTTTTTCAGCTTTTCATTTTCTTCCCTTATCTCACCGATAGCTTCTATTCTTTCAATGAGTTCAGCATTCATTTTGTTTGCCTCTTGAATCATAACAATAATTTGATTTGTAATCTCATGGTGATGTTCAGTAAGTCTTTGTATTTCTGACTCTTTCTCTTGTAGCTTTTCAGTAATCTTCCTTCTGTCATCAATAGCTAGTGTTCTCTCTTGTTCAGCTTGTCTAGCATTGTTCATGACATCAATCATTCTTACCATTTGTGTCTCTTAACTGATTTGCATAGGTTTTACTTGTCTAGCCAGATGTTGATTGATTTCATTCAGACTTGTGATGCTTTCTTCTGATGTGTCTGATGCTTTTCTAGTTGTAGATCTTGAAGACTCAAATAGATCCATTATCTCTTCTTCTTGGTAGTCTGTTTCATTACAGTGAGATTCCATAATATTTCTTTCATCTAGCAGTTGTCTCATCTTGATTCTATCCTCTTTATACTGCTCATAGAAGATCTGAATTTCTAGATTCTGATTCTCAATACTCTTGTCAAGCCTATACTTCTCCATTGTATGATATTTTCTCTTAAGTATTTAAAATTTCCAAATAATAGATCTAGCTCTAATACCAATTGTTGGAAATAATATGAAGTGTATACTGAGAGGGGAGGGGTGAATCAGTACCTCTAAAACTTTTATCTCTTTTAAACTTTATCCATTGTGTAATTAATTGTATAACCAATATAGTGACCAACCAACCAACCAACCAACCAACCAAGAGAAGGACATGGATATGGCCTCACCAAGAATATCCCTTTTACCTAGTGTCAATTATTTTTCTTGTTGATCTTTGTATACATGTGACTCAGGTATGTTCCTCTATAGACCTATGCACTGATTCAACAAGGAGAAGAAGTAGTGTTCAACAAGGTCCTAAAACCTCCTACAATTTGAGCTCCAGAAACTTAGGTGGGTATTACCTATCTTCTGCCCTCAAACTATAACCAATTCATAAGCAGATAAGAATGGTGGATATAGTATAAAACAAGTAAATTGTAAAAAAATTTATAAAATTGGATGAGAACCACAAATCTAACATATCAAACCAATGCCCTATCCAGTGGGTATGGAGTCACTTTAAATCCAAAGATATTCAATAACAACATTCATTATATGTAAATCCTGTAAATGATCAATGAACTTGACTATGTCTTACAAACTCAATTAACACTTCCTAGAAGAAGATGTAATTATCTGATTCACTTAACTCCTTTACTCACTAAATTTTTTTAAGGATGTTTAATTCTCTATGAAAGAAACCCTAAAGCAATTAGACCCTCTGTCTTATAGAGTGATGGATTGAAATTCCTTAACAACCAACCCAAATGAGTACAAAAAACCAAACTGAAGACATTACAATTCAATAAGAATTTACAAATTTCAAGGAAACATAGACAAATCTTATTGATAAAACATCTAAACATGAAAAATCAGAGCCAGAAGACCATTGATAGTCTTAATTTAACATGCAAAGCTTACAAGCCTTGTTGCGGCATAAAATTCCCATCTCCTTAAAACAACACAAAAACCCTATATATACAGAGAAGATTCCACAAGTTTGGACCACCTTAGGGAAAAAGAAAACCCTAAAACACAACCACTACAACTCGGGAAACAAGCCAACTTTAATGCAGAAATAAACAGGGAAATGACAAAGTCCATAATATTAAAAAATCTTATCAGAAACCCTAAGTTTCCACCAAGAAACATTAATGCAGCTCCAAAATATCTACAAGTTAGTCAATTAGGCACCCTACAACCTTAATAAATCGATCCCAAAGATCATATTTCATACATAAATGCCTCTACAACCCAAAAAGTAGCGCCATGGTCAAAACCCTAAGAAATACATTTAAAATTCAAATATATGATTGTAATAGCTATAGGTGGCACGGAATCAAGCATTGACATCCATAATTCAAATATTTATGAACTTTAAAACACCACCGTTGATCTACTTTTAGTTACCCGGGCTGACGATCTGATCCACCACGCGTCGCGTAGGTGCAATCCCTTGAAGACTAGATATCAAGTAAATTTATCATAAGGCTTCACACCTACCACATGATCTTTTATAACTTATCATCCCTTTATCTTTTCCTTACTCCGGTCCCACAATCTCAGGAGGACAGGTGTCAATCAAGCGTAATGCCTCAAAGATTAATCCCCGATCATCTTCACATTAAGGTAATGCATGAGTTATTAGATTCAAAATAACTAAATTGTGCTTTACCTTAGTTATAAAATGAAAACCATGGTCCCACTAACATCCACATGGCACTTTTATTGGTCCTAAGAAATCCTTGTTTCCATCTTACCTATGTTGACTGAGTAATCCACTTGTTAAGTAGGCGTGATGCTAAGCAGGCGTGATGCCTCGAACATTATCTGTTGATCATGACTGCATTAAGGAAATGCACCAACCACAAGATGAAAAATGACTCGACCGATATTTACCTTTACCTCTCTGACCTCGGTCTATTCCCACCATGGATACATGGCACCATGGTGCAATGACTTTAAACAAAAAACCTTCATCTTTGTCTTTGAGTAAAAGCGTCGACCGCACGATCAAAATGAACTTGATTTATCTTTACTTCTTTCTGACTTTAGCCTGTAACTCATCTTTAACCAGTCTATAACCCTGGGTATCTAAAATAATTTGTATCTCTAAGTCGCTAGATCCTCACCTTAACTCTGGTTATATTACGAGATTAAGAGACAACCGCAAGATCAAGATTCAATCGACGGTCAGCACTAGATCTCTAAATGGAATGGCCTGACACAAATTTATCTAGCGATTCAGTGACAACCACAAGATCATCTTTCAATCCACGGCCACAATCCTTTCTCATCAAACTTTGAATTTAACCTTTCTTAATTGCCTTGACTATGATTCCATCTGGAGATTCAGAGGTAACTAAGATATCTAAATCATTGAACACTTGATCTAACCCTGAATTTATTTAGAGATATAGTGCCAGCCCTCAGATCATCTCAGCATCGATGGCTCACATTTTAACCTTGGCTAGTCCATTTTAACTTTACTTGACTTGCTCTTAACTCTTGTCTATTTGGAGATTCGGAGATAACTAAGTCTCAAAATCACTGAAATAAAATCTTGACCCTGGGTTGATTTAGAGATTAAACGCAGACCACACAATGAAAACAAGAATAGAACAAGATCAATGGCCCTCGCCAGATCGTTGGCCACACATCTCTGACAAGATCGACAACCCTCGCTTAATCTCAGAATACTTTACTTAACCTGAGGTCTATCTAGAGATCAAGCGACAAAGAAAAAATGAAACCCTATCTTGACTCTGATTAAATTATGAGATTCAGAGATAACGTAGTCCCTGAATCTTCAAATGCATGCTCTAACCCAAGTTAAGTAGTGAGATCTAGCATTAGCCGCAAGATTAAATCTGCATCCACGATCCTCACTTAATCTCCCAATGTTTGAGCTAACCTCATCTTTGTCTAGCAATCACATGCCAACCACACATCTCTGTCCAGATCGACGGCCTATGCTAAATCTCCAAATGCACAATGAATATTCCTTCATGTTCTGAGATTGGGAGATAACGCCCATGCCAAAACACTAGATAGAAATAGAATATTCGGCCTCAAAAGCGCACATGACATAAAAGTTTTTAAGTGACTTGGAAAGGGTAACTTGAAATCAAAACAAGTCTTGAAGAGTTTAGGTATGTAGGAAAATGACATAAGACATAGGGTTTTAGGCCAGAGGCCATAAATTCAAAGCATGGGCTAAGGAAATCTTCAAGAACTAGCAGAGTTTTCATGATTCAGACCAGGAAATTTTCAAGATTTTATCAGTGCTAACATAGGCTCCAACTAGGGAAGGTTGAACGCAAGTTCAACACTAGAAAACTAGCACTTTGGGATGTAGACCAAATCAAAAAATGAAAAGCCACAACAGACAGACCTAAACAGGAAAAAAAAAGGAAAATATTCACAAATATATACAACACTGTGCATGATCAAAGACTCAGGAAAAGAATGGCTATAAGAAATGCCCATGCACAGGTAGATCTTGTATCTCACCAGTAGGACTTTGAAATAAGTAGGAATATTTTCCATGTAAATAATGTACAACAAATGGTCCTAAATATAAGGATTCAAACTTTTCATGCTTTCTTTTTTCCTCCAACCTTACATTCCCTTGGAGCACCATGTCATTCACGTGAAATTTTATTTCTGATGCTCTCTTATCAAATAGGTACTTAGATTGTTGTTGGATCTTCAGATTTTGAAATTGTGCATCATTTATGATCTCATCCAACTATACCAACTGCAACATTATGTTCTGCATTGGCTCTGTCACCTCTATCTCCTCATCTTGGATGAACTTGTAGGCTGGTAACAGTTTTTTTAACGGCAACCTAGCTTGTGTTCCATAAAA
Organism: Thuja plicata; assembly: GCA_018584345.1. NCBI lineage: Eukaryota > Viridiplantae > Streptophyta > Pinopsida > Cupressales > Cupressaceae > Thuja > Thuja plicata. Next base: position 1,256,712 of record MU224537.1, on the reverse strand, counting down.
TAGTTTAAAAGGAGATACTCCTATAGCTCTTTTCATTATTACCCTATCATCCCATAAAGCCAACTTAAGCTTTGAATTCCAAGCCTTCTTATTCTTTTCTACTATTCTTTTGATAATCTTCATGATGCTCTTATTGCTGGATTCTTCTTGCCCATTTTCCTATGGATGATATGGTGAAGAATAGGAGATCACAATACCATACTGATCTCAAAATTCAATGAATTCTTCAGACCTAAATCACATAGCATTATCCATTACTAGCTTGATGGGCACACCAAACCTAGTCAAGATATTGTCTATTAGAAAATCAATGACCACCTTGTTGGTTGCCCTCTTGGTTGGTATAGCCTCAACCCATTTTGTAAAATAGTTTGTAGCAACAAGGATCCAACTATGACCCCCACTAGAATTCTCTGAAAATTCACCAATAAAATCAATGTCCCATTGGGAAAAAGGGACTTCAACTAAAATTGGATTCAAAGGAAAAGCCCCTGAATACACTAGATTCTTTGAAAATATTTGACAAGCCTCACACTTCTGCACAAACTGATAAGTATCCATGAACAAACAAGGCCAATAATAACTAACTCTAAGTATCTTGTGTGCAGTTGTCTTTTCTGAATAGTGGCCTCCACAAACACCACTATGTATCTCTTTTAACACCTACTTAGACTGAGTCCTATCGAGACAAAATAAAAGAATTCCATCTTTTTTTTTCCAATATAAGTGTCCTTGGATTAGTACATAATTTTGAATCTTAAGTTTGAGAGCCCTTCTTTGATTCTCTGTCATGTCCTTGGGATATTTATTAATCTTCAAAAAATAAATAATAATAGCATACCATGGTTGCATCTCAATGCTAGTTGGCATTTCATTTTCTTGCACATCGTTCACTTGGGTAAGCTCCATGTTTGAATCTGTCATGAGATTTTCCAATCCCACGCCTCTAACTAATTTGGTGATTTGGATCTCTAGATCAAATTATTGTATTATTTTTATCCATCTGCACCTCTTTCCAGTAGCCTCACTTTGAGACAAAATATCCTTGACTGCAGAATGAGGCACATATGAAACCACCTTAGCACATACTAAATATGGTCTAAAATCCTTGACTGCCTCAACTAAGGAATAATATTCTTTTCCATAATTTCATAATTCAACTCAATAGCCTGCAAGGATTTGCTGAAAAATGCAATTGGATGCTCAATCCATCCTTGTCCTTTTGTAATAGTACTACAACAATAGTATGGAATGAAGCAAATGAGAAAATAGAAAAAGGCAACTCATAATTAGGAGATTTTAATACTAGTTCTTCTTGAATAGCCAATTTAATTCTCTCAAAAGCTTGTTGAGTTTCTGGATTCCAAGCATATTTAACATCTTTCTTTAGTAGCTTGGTAATAGGTTTTATGATCTCTACAAAAATTGACAACGAATCTTCTTACAAATTTTATTTTTCCCAAGCAAGATTGGACACCCTTAATGTTCTTGAGAGGAGTCAACGTATTAATAGCTTTAATCCTCTTTGGATCTATTCTCACTCCTTCTTTGGACACTATATGTCCTAGCAACTTTCCCTCTGAAACAACAAAATGACACTTCTTTGGATTAAGAGAAACTCCAAACTCCAAAGCATTACCAAATATATTTTCTAGATGCCTGCAATGGTCCTCGGCCCTTTTTTAATACGCAGTAAGATCATCCTGATAAACAACCATAATTATGTTTATGAATTCCTTGAAAGCAACATCCATTTCTCTCTGAAAAGTGGCCCCTAATTTTATGGGACCAAATGGCATTCTAACATAAACATAAGTTCCCCAAGGGGTAGTAAAGGATGTTTTGAATTTCTCTAACTCCTTGACTAAAACATGATTGAACTAGAAAATCCATCCATCATGGATAGAAGGTCACATCATGTAACTCTTTGTATCATCACCTCCATATTCGGAAAGGAATAATTATCTTTACGTGATGCCACATTAAGATTTATGAATTCAACACAAAGCCTGATATCTCCATTCTTTTTCCTTACAGACACGTGATTTGACACCCATGAAGAGTGTCTGATTGGTTTTATTATTTGAGCTTCCCTGAGCTTCATCAATTCTTCCTACATTTTCAATGCTAGCAGAGGATTGATAGGTCTCTGCTTTTTTCTAAAAGGTGTCACATCAAGCTTTAGAGGAATCTCATGCTAAAAAAAATCCTCTCTATAGGTTTTAAGATCCTCATAAGACCAAGAAAAAACATTCTTGTACTTCTTTAATAAGTTGATCATATTTACTCTGATGTGAGGGGATAAATTCTTCCCTATGTATATCATTTTAGGGACAGTCTCTGACCCTAAATTCACTTCTTCAACACTATTCATTTTTAAATCAGATCTCCTAAGCAACTGACCATAATTATCACTGAAAATGCCCTCAAGCTGAACCAAACCCTTAGGTATAAGATTTGTTTGAAGTTGAACAACTTCAGTCCCAAAAATAGTTTTCTTTTTATCTATGGTTTCAACTAAAGCATTGCAATCAATTTTCTAGCCTACATAATCATCCAAACATTGAATGAACTGGAGAATATCCTTGTCATCCTAAAAAAATTTCCAACTGTATACATTATCAGGAATCGCAGGCCTGATCTTGGTTTCAATAGTAAAGATCCCAACAAGAGTTATATCATTATTATTTATGGCTACATTTTCTAAGAAATCATCCATAATGTTCTTATAGCTCTCTATCCATTCTATTTGGAAGGCATCAAAGAACTCGTCTTATCTCATACTGCATGCTTGAACAATTTCAATCTATCATTTTTAGCAGCATATAGGGATCTAATTTGGGAGACAGCTAATTCAGAGTCCCCAAATACTCTTAACAATTTTATGCCATGCTTTATGGAAACCTCTAAGCCCAATAATAATGCCTCATATTCTATAGTATTATTTATGCATTAAAAATCTAAGAGGAAGGAATATTTAAATGTAGTACCTAATAGAGATATAAAAACAATACATAATTTTAGGCTAGCATTGTTTACATAATATGGAGTTCCATAATAGGAACATAAATGTTATTTAGAGAAAATGGGATTGAAACACAACTCACTGTCACATGATATATAAATAACTTGACTATCAATGAGCTGCCTAATCTTATAATGTAAAGCATGACATTCATTAGTAGAGTGATCATGAAATCTATGATAGAAAATAAAAGGAAGATTCTTCAAGTGTGGACTACATTTCTTTTTGCGTTTAGGTCTAGTAATCA
>MU224537.1:1195452-1212800 GCA_018584345.1 Thuja plicata | reverse complement strand
TACGATTTGATCAAGGAAATTGATTTGAATTGAAAATGTTGCAAAGCATTGATTCAGGAATTTGATAAATTGATAAAATGATAAATGGGGCCCATAGTCTAGGCGACCATTTTAGGGTGCATACAATTAGTATTAGTATTTGTTGCTTTCACCTTAGAACCTAATCCACTACTACTTTGAGTATTAGTAGTTGTATTAACTGCCTTTAGATTTATAGTAGACTGAATGAAAGCAATTTTATTCTTCATTTCTCTAGCAACAACCTCTAATTCAGCCTTTTCCAACTGTTTGGCAATATCATCCTTTACTTTTCTAGATCTTTCTATTTCTATGTCCAGTAGAGATATACCCTGAGATGCCTCCACTATAGGTTTGGGCTCACTGATTTGTAGTCCAGTAATATTTTGTTTACCTTTATCTGATTTAGGGTTACTTGCATTGTTTGAAGTAGGATCTTGTATAGGAGCTTGAGACCTTGATGGCCTTTCATTTTCCCAATCAATGATTTGTCTGATCACAAGCTATTGCTCCATTTGTCTTCTTTTTTAATATCTCTCCCTCTCTTGATAGTCCTTCCTCTTGGCATCCACATCACCAAAGCTCTCCTTATTTAGACCCTTATAGCTCTGATCCACACCTTGATTCATCAATTTAAGTTGATCCAACTATCTTTGTAAGTTTTCATTCTCAATCACAGGTGTCATGATTTCATTCTCCTTTTCCTTTACCAATCTTTGCCTTAGAAGCATTTAGTGTTGAATCTCTCTTCTCAAGGAATTATTATTACCAAAAATTAGATCAAGATTAGGCAAAGTAATATCAAAATGTGAAGAGTCCTCCAAATTCATAAGATCTACTTCCCTTTGATTTACTACTTCCTCATAATGATCATCTTGTAGAAATGGGTTATTTATTATATTTTGGGAAGAAGCTTCAATGTTTGAAACATATCTATGTTTGAAATCTCTATTGTTTCTTCTTTCATTTTCTCTTCTATACTGAGCCTGAGTTACAACCTTTTGTTGAGATATATCTTCTTGGATAGGAGTATCAAACATGTTGTTAAAGAAGCCCAATCTGATTCAAGACTAGGAGGAGTATTACTTCTCTCTAGGATATTATCCAAAGGATGACTAACCATTTAAGTGTTAGGCTTCCAATAAATTCCACTTGTGGATTCAATTCTCTGAGACCAATTTCTTTTTGCAGGCTTAGGAAGTCAACCCTCCAGTTCAACTTTTGGATGATCTTTCATGTATGCTCTGGTGTTTCTCATACTTGCTTACATCTTGACCAACAAGATTATAAAACAAAACCTATAGTTTTTATCTAAAACACTAATCAACCAAGTTCAGAGTCACCACCCAATAAAACTTGGGATTTAAAATATGAGGCTTCACCTCTATTATTGCTAAATTTTAAAGAAAACTTATGAAAAGAACTTATCTCTTAGTCCCCAGTGGATGGGTTAATTTTCACTTTGATTTAATAATCCTTCAAAATTCCCTTGTTCCAAGTGTCCTCAGCAGAGTCACTAATTATGTTGGTTCTTTTTCTTGTTGATCTTGGTATACCTGCAACTCAGGTATGTTCCTCTATAGACCCACCCATTCACTGATTCAACAAGGAGAAGAAGCAACATTTAACAAGGTCCTAAAACCTCCTACACTTTGAGCTCCACAAACTCAGGTGGGAATTACCTATCTTCTACCCTCAAACTATAATCAATTCATAAGTAGGTAGGAATGGTGGATGTAGTATAAAACAAGTAAATTGTAACAGTTTTTATAAAATCAGATGAGAACCACACATATAACATATCAGACTAGTGCCCTATCCAGTGGGTGTGGAGGCACTTTAAATGCAAAGATATTCAACAATAACATTCATCATATGTAAATCCTACAAATGATCAATGAACTTGATTATGCCTTACATACTCAATTCACACTTCCTAGAAGAAGATGTAATTATTTGATTCACTTAAATCCTTTACTCACTAAAATTGTCTAAGGATGTTTAATTCTCTCTGAAAGAAACCCTAAATCAACTTGACCCTTTTCCTTACAGAGTGATGGATTGAAAGTCCTTAACATTCAACCCAAATGAGTACAAGAAACCAAACTGAAGACATTACAGTTCAATAAGAATTTACAAAGTGCAAGGAAATATAGACAAATATTATTGATAAAACATTTAAACATGAAAAATCAATGCCAGAAAACCACTGATAGTCTTAATTTAACATACAGAGCTTAACAGCATTGTTGTGGCATAAAATTCCCATCACCTTCAACAACAAAAAAAACCCTATATATACAGAGAATATTCCACAATTTTGGACCACCTTAGGGAAAAATAAAACCCTAAAACACAACCACCACAACTCACGAAACAAGCCAACTTTAATGCAGAAATAGACAAGGAAGCAACAAAGTCTAGAATATTACAAAATTTGATCAGAAACCCTAATTTTCCACCAAGAAACATTAATGCACCTCCAAAATATCTACAATTTGGTCAATTAGGCACCCTACAGCCTCAATAAATTGATCCAAAAGATCAGATTTCATACATAAATGCCTCTGCAACCCAAAAAGCAGTGTCATGGTCAAAAAACCCTGAGAAATACATTTATACTTCAAATATCTGATTGCAACAGATATAGGCGGCATGGAATCAAGCATCGACAACCATAATTTGAAATCTTTATGAACTTTAAAATATCATTGTTGATCTACTTTTAGTTACCCGAGCTGGCGATCTGATCTGACATGCGTCGCGTAGGCACAATCCCTCGGAGACTAGATATAGAGAAACTTTATCATAAGGCTTCACACCTACCGCCCAATATTTTCTAACTTATCTGCCCTTTATATTTTCCTTACTCCAGCCCCACAATCTCAGGAGGACATGTGTTGATCAAGCACAATGCCTCAAAGATTAATCCCCAATCATCTTCGCATTAAGGTAATGTGTGAGTTGTTAGATTCAAAACAACTAAACTATTATTTACCTTAGTTGTAACTCAAAAATCATGGTCCTACTGACATCCACATAGTGCTTTTATTGGTCCTGATAAATCCTTGTTGTCATCTGACCTGTGCTGATCGGGAAATCCACTTTTCAAGCAGGCGTGATGCCTCTAACATTATCTGTTGATCATCTTTGCATTAAGGAAATATTCCAACCATAGGATGAAAAATGACTTGATCGATCTTTACCTTTACCTCTCTGACCTCAATCTGGCCCCGCCATGAACACATGGCACAATGACTTTAAACAAAAAACCTTCATCTTTGTCTTTGATTAAAATCATCGACTGCATGATCAAAATGAACTTGATTGATCTTTACTTCTTTCTGAATTCAGCCCATAACTCATATTTAACCAGTCTATAACCATGGGTATCTGAAATCCTTTGCATCTCTAAGTCACTATATCCTCACCTTAACTCTGGTTATATTGCAAGATTAAGAGACAACCACAAGATCAAGATTTGATCGACAGTCGGCACTAGATCTCTAAATGGAATGGCCTGACACAAATTTATCTAGCGATTCAGCAATAACCACAAGATCATCTTTCAATCCACGAACATGATCCTTGCTCAAAAAACTCTGAACTTAACCTTTCTTAATTTCCTTGACTACAATTCAATCTAGAGATTCAAAGATAACTAAGATCTCTGAATCGTTGAACACTTGATCTAACCTGAGTTTATTCAGAGATATAGCACTAGCCCTTAGATCATCTTAGCATCAACAACTCACATTTTAACCTTGCCTATTCCATTTTAACTTTACTTGACTTGATCTTAACTCAGGTCTATCTGGAGATTTAGAGATAACTAAGTCTTGAAGTCGCTGAAAGAAAATCTTGACCCTGGGTTGATTCAGAGATTAAATGCAGATGACATGATACAAACAAGAACAGAACAAGATCAATGACCCTCACCAAATCACTAGATAGAAATAAACCTTTGACTTTGATCTAGAGATCAAGTGCTATCTACACATCTCTGACAAGATCGAGAACCCTCGCTTAATCTTAGAATAGTTTACTTAACCTGAGGTCTATCTGGAGATCAAGCAACAAAGAAAAAATATAACCCTGTCTTGACTTTGATTAATTACAAGATTCAGAGATAACGTAGTCTATGAATCTCCAAATGAATGCTCTGACCTGAGTTAAGTTGCGAGATCTAGTGCCAGCCACAGGATTAAATATGCATCCATGGTCCTCACTGAATCTCCCAATGTTTGAGTTGACCTCATCTTTGTCTATAAATCACGCGCCAACCGCAAATCTCTGTCCAGATCGATGGCTTGCACTAAATATCCAAATGCATAAAGCATATTCCTTCGCGCTCCGAGATCAGGAGATAATGTCCGCGCCAAAATGCTAGATAGAAATAGAATATTCACTCTCAAAAGTGCACATGACATAAAAAAATTTAAGTGACTTGGAAAGGGTAACTTGAAATTAGAACAAGTCTTGAAGAGTTTAGGGTTCTGCAGGAAAATGACCAAAGACATAGGGTTTTAGGCCAGAGGCTAGAAATTTGAAAGAAGGGGCTAAGGAAATCTTCAATACCTAGCAGAGTTTTCATGATTCAGACTAGGAAATTTCCAAGATTTTATCAGTGCTAACACCTAGTTCACTAACACTTAAGCCATTCAGTTTATCCTAGATAGAAAGATGAATGTTGGTGCATCTCATACTACATTGTGGAACCCATCTCTTTTCCTAATCCACTTCCACCTATAATGAGAGGACAAGCATCACATACTACTTGTGATCACTAGCAAGGGAATAATTTTAAAAACATACAACACATTATACCATTGACAATATTTCCATAGGTTATTTAACCTTATAAATTGGTGGAGCTTGAATTCTAGCCTTTGTAATACTAGGAAAAATTGGTCCAATCTAGTATGGGATAGCTCCTTGAACCTATCACCTTCATGGTACAAGTGAAATTTGTCCAAGCCTTATCATATTATGGATGGATCATAGTATCTTTCACCTACATGTTACTATTGAAAGTTGACTAATCCCTAAGACATGGTAGTTTTTCCCTAGTATCTATCATCTACACATTAGTGGTGATTTCTAGCTAAATCACACTTATACTAGACTTAGTGCTAGTATGTCATATCAGCTTATATAGCCAATTAAACATAACTAGAATATCCTAAGGATTTTATTAACCTTGAATTTGTCAACTTCATTAAACAAATGCATACTCATGAAGTAAGAAAACTCAAGACCATCTACTCAACTCCCTTTCTCATAATTACATAAGAAAATCAACTTAAGAAAGGAAGGTAGAGCTCTATAATGGCCAAAATTCTATTGTGGATATCAAAGTTAATTTTGGATATAACAAGGAAGATTCTATGGTTTTAAGCCATGCCTTGATAAATCATGGGTTGTTTTGAACCTTACATTTTTATACTTTATTATCAAAGATAGGCCATGAGGATGAGACCATAAAATTTCATCCCAAATTTGAGTAGCTTCTAGAAATCCAACAACAAAAAACCTTTAAAGTAATTTTGATGATGATGAGTGACATTTTTATTTCTTACACCTATATCTATGTGGAGACATTAATTACAATGAGATGTATAGCAATCTGATACAATTTCAACCTCAATTTGAACCATACCAAAGAGGAAGGATTGATCAAGTTTACAAACACCAAACCCTAGAATATTTTTATTAAACACCTCCCTACCATTCCATGTGTTCAATCAGAGTCAAATAGAATTCCCCTTAAACAATCGAATGTTAGGAAAATTTCTCTCAAACTCGGAATATAATTTCTTATTTTAGTCAAGTCAAGCAATCAATATTTTTGGTCTTTGTGTTGCGTGTGGGGGAAAGAGAGTGGCTAGCGGTTTTTTGTAGGTCATTCTATTTCTGGAGGGTGGGTTTTTGTGTTGTGTTTGGGGTTTTGGTGGTTTCATCTTTACTTTGGTGCTAGTTGTGGAATTGTGGCTATGAGTTGTTGGATTTTTGAGCAGGTTTTTGTTGTGGTGTGGGGGCTTTGTTTGGTGTTATGTTGAGCGGTGTTTTGTCTAAGGTTTTTTTGTGGTTAGTTTTTTTTCCTATGCAGGGCCCTACATGGCCATGCATGGTAGAGCTTCTTTAATGATGATGATTCCCTTCAAAAATATTATGTGTGGGGGAATGGTATCTCCAAATAGGACTGATAATTTTGATCTTTGGGTAAATAAGAATGGTTTTGAAGCAATTTCTTCACAAAATCATGGTTTTTAACCTCTGAGGGTGAATGAATGTCTAGTAAGGAGTGAACAAATGTGTGTGCTTGTGATTCAACCTAAGAAAATTGAGGAGGATGTCAATTTTCTCTCTAACCATTTTTTTATCTTCAATTTCATGGGGATTAGGTTTTATCTCCCCTTTTTGGAATTGTGGGCTCATTGTACTTAAACCCAGAGGGAGAGATGGAAGTGATGTTGACTTCCAACAACTACTTTTTATTGGTTTTTTTCATGCATCTCTGATAGAAATAAGGCCTTTGAAATGGGACCTTACTTTTATAATCAAGTGGTATTATTCATTAATCCATGGTGTGTCAATTTCAACCCCAAAGAGGAGCTACCATCAAGAGTCCTAGTTTGGGTGCGACTTCCATGGTTCCCATTGGAATTTTGGAGGAATTACTTTTTCCATTTGGTGGCATTTCTCCTTTGAAAACCAGTGGGCCTGCCAACATAGACAATGGAGAAAAAGGTAATTACTCATGATTGTGTTTGTATTGAGATTAATTTTAGTAATCCTTTACCATATTCTATGGAAATTTAGTTGGGTGCCACCTCTTGAATCCAACAACTAGATTATGAAACCCTTTTCTCTCATTGTCAAATTTTTAATGAATATAGACATGCAATAAATGTGTCTTAAGTCTAACAATTTAGGGTTTGATAGTAAGGATTTGTCTCATCCTCCACCTAAATAGGACAATAGGAAGGCTACAATAGTGGAAGATAAAGAGTGCTTTACTCTGGTTGAACCTTTAGGCAAGGGTAGAGGTCAGAAAATAACTCTAAAGGATACACAGTCTAATGAATTTTGTAATATATTTTATGTCCTTGAAGAAATAGACCATTTTGATGTGACATTTGCAATTTTAGCTTCAGGTTATGAGTACAGACCTAACATCTAGTGATAAGGACATCATTCCCTTTTGAAGATCCTGTGATAGGACTTGGGTCCCAAATAGATAAAAACATCACCATTCTTTCTTCAAATGATATGGGGTAGAGGGTTGTAAGGAAAAAAAGGATAGTCCAGCTGGAGGCTACTCTGGGGTTATAGTGGAGAAGGATCCCCAAGAAGTTGGTAAACAAAAAGGAACCCCACCTATTTTGAGGTTACTTTTATAAATCCTCAAGAAAGGGCTCTTGAGAAGCCTAGTAAAGTGGAAAAACAAGGATCGGGAAAAATTGAAACTAATTAGCGAGACTTTGGTTTAGTCTAGATTAGTGAAAATCATTGATTTGCACTTCCCCCCATCTCAAAAATGATTTTTCTTTCACAGAATGTACGGGGTATGAATAGCATCCATGGATAAAAGGTTATTTGGGATTTGATTCGTAGTTATTCTTTGGATATTGTTTTCATCTAGGAGATGAAGATGTTTGTTGAGGGTACGATGAGCTTGGCTCCTAAGATTTGGTCTAGAAGTCAGTTCTAGGGTATTGGAGCTCACAACAATTCTAGTGGTGTGGCTTTCCTTTTGAACCCATGAAAATTTTCTCCTATGTGGTGGATTTCTAGTATATCTTTTTTGTCTATAGTGTCCTCGATTCTAGAATCAAGTGTAGTTATTCTAATTTACAATGTGTATGCTTCAACTATTAGAGATATGTAACTTTGATACCATGTTGGAGTTATGGTGCTCTACTACCATGTTAAGGTTATAGTGCTCTAATACCATGTTAAGGTTATAGTGCTCTAATACCATATCGAAGTTATGGATCCATGTTGAAATTTACATCATAAGAACCTCTAAGATCAAACAAAAAGAACTAGAACACCTTCCACAAAGAGGGAAACAAGAAATAAATTGCTACATTTTTCAACAAGAAAAGATTAGACAATTGCAAAATAATGATTGCATTATGTGCAAACTAGAGCTAAAAAGAAAGATGGAGCCTAAATAAATTGAACTAAAATAAATTTAGCTCAATAAGTTAACCTAAGCTAGGATGCATGTGCAAACATGTGCTCAATTATGCATGAGAATATTCTTTGAGCACATGCACAATTAAGTAATGCAACAATATCAAATATGCCTAATGCAAAAAAAAACTATGTATGTACAACATAAATGCATGCTTTAACACCCCCCTTAAGTAAAACTTAGGGAGACCAGATAAATCTACGAGTGAAATGCAAGAATGGGTCTCGGTAACAAAAATCCTTATTAGGTACCCATGTATAATGAAATTCTCTCAAAGTAGAGAAAAAGGAGATAAAAAATATGGGAGAAAAGTCCTCTCCAAAATCTATAGATGCATTGCATGAAAGAAATATGAAATGCAGGAGAAACTTCTAAGAAGGGTCCAAGAAAATTTCCCAGAGAATAGGAACATGAAGAACATCCTTGAAGCACAAATAAGTTAAAGATAATTTTCAAATCATAACTACTATAGTGTTGAATGATGAATCCACTCTAGAAAATATGATGATCAAGATGATGAAGACAACAATCTGCATGAGTTCCTCCAAAGAAACTACTCGAACAATGAATAGGTAGAAAACAAAGGAAAAACATATTTCAATCAAAGATATAGATGACACGTGAATATGTATGAGTGTCCCCAATGACACAACTCAACAAATGAAGAGATGGAAAACAAAGGCAAAACATATGTTAGTAGAAGATACAAGTGGCACATGAATTTGCATGAGTGACCCCATTGACACTACTCAACCATGGAAGATTAAACTACTATTTGAAAATATATGTGCCAATAGTCTAACGAAATAATCAACTAAGGATAAGTTGACTCTATAAAATTGGAATGTAAGAGTGTCTATATGGTAAAAGCTCCATCTCATAAAAATATAGTCATTACATCTGACTAGTACATAGGAATAAATATTGAATATGTAGCTCACTCCAAAGTAAAACCAAGAGAGAATTAGCACCAACAATAGAAACCCCCACATAATGTTGACAAGGGAGAGGCATGACAGATCCACTGAAACTATGTGTCACCAAGTAGTGCATGAAGGAGAATCTAAATGTCAACAAGAAAGTATGTGCAACTAAAAAAGGGCACACATCCAATGCACACATGCATGGGGATAGAATCACCAGTATTCAATATTGTTGTGGAGGGACACTCACTAGAAACTGTGTGATGGCAAAACAAAAGCACTAAACAACCCCCCCCCCCCCCCCAACAATGGAACTTTATAATACGGTGCATGTACAAAATAAGACAAAAAAAAAAGGTGAAAATCCAAAAAAAACATACACCAGGGTGGCACTTATCTCAGTGTGTCTACAAATAGAGAAGTGCATGCAAAAGATGCTCAAAATGCCCAAATAGGGAAAAATGCTAGAAATACATTAAGAACATCCTAAGAAGTCATCCAATGCAAACAAAAGGTTGTCAACAATTAATTTATCATCCATGATGTGAAAATGCACAAAAATGAATAAGATATGCCTAGGGAAAACTTTGGGAAAAAATGCATGTATTTATGTGAAGATATCTAAGAGACCTAACCAAAACCACAAGAAACTCCAAAAATGGATGAAATGGAAAAAAAAACATACCAACTCTAGAGTGAAAATACCACATCTAACTTAGAATGGGCTATAAATAGTACTAGAAATAGAATATCAAAAAGAGACAAACATCATTACATAGCTCTCTAAAATACCCTTCCAAAGATGTCTAAATTTCAAGAAATGGACATTGTATGACCAAGTTATGGCCATAGAAGCACAAATAGGAAAGCCTAACCTCAACTGACTGGTAAAAAACTAGTGAAAATCTCAAAAAAATTACTAGCATGAAAGGATAGTCCTCTAAATCATATTTTTGATGATATCTTGTTTACAAAAAAAGAACATTGTTTGTGCAAGTTATACCTGATCTTGTGAAAGTCCTCCAATCGGGAAAAAATGGTCATAGGGGGCTAAACAATCTAGCCCCTGAACACATGCATCTAATGGTTGAGTGGCAATGATTAGTGGGTGGTGTTTTGGCAATGGAGTGGTTGCAAGGCGACAGAGCTCTATTGGAGTGCCTGGAGCTCCCAGGAAACAATGTTCTCTAGCGCTCTTATACCATGTTGGAGATATGTAGCTTTGATACTATGTTGGATTTATGGTGCTTTAATCCAATGTTGAATTTATGGAGCAATGTTGACATATGCAATACAAGCATCTCTGAGATCAAACAACAAAACAAAAACACCTTCCCCAAGGAGGGCAACAATATAGTAATTGCTACATTTCTCAAGAAGAAAATATTACACAATTGAAATATTATGATTGTATAATTGTAGTATTAATTTCAATGAATAAAATGTTATGCTCTATAGAAAAACATGTCTCTCAAAATAGAGAAAAAAAAAAAAGGTAAAAAACTAAGATATGCAAACGTAAGTGCATGAAATGAAAGTTAGAAATAAAAAAGAAAACTAGAGTCCAACTAGATTGAACTAAACTAAATTAGGCTCAACTAAGTGAACTTAATCTATGCATGCATGTGCAAACATGTGATTATTATGCATCAGAATATTCTTTTAGCATGTGCACAATTAATAGATGTAATAATACAAAATGTGCCTAATGGAATAAAACTATGTATGTGCAACATAAATGCATTCTCTAACACCAAATGATATTCCAGGGAAGTCTTTGCTTTGGCCTCACATAAGTATGGTTAGATCCCTTGTTCCCTATCTTCCTTGGATTATGGCTAGGGACTTTAATGTTATTTTACATATGGATGAAAAAAGGGGAAGGGTTGCTAAGCTTGATCAGTCCACTAAGCTCTTGAGGGATAATTTAGATTGTTTGAATTTGGTGCATATTAGACCTTCTAATGGAGTCTTCACTTGGAATAGTAGGAGGTGGGGAGCTGATGTTATTTCTAAGAGGTTATATAGGCTTGTGGTTTCTAATTTTTGGATCAGATATAGTTGGAACACAAGTTCTGACATCCTTGATTGGAAGGGCTTGGATCATTGGTTGATCAAATTTTATACTACTCTCTTCAGGACCTCCAAAAGTCCTTCTTTCCAATTTCAACTCATGTGACTTTAAAAATCTTATTTGCATGAGTTTTTAGTAGACTAGTGGGCTATAGGGAAGCCTACATTTGGGACTGCAATGTACTCTTTCTCCAAAAGACTCCAATTTGTCAAGTATAAGTTGAAGAATAAAAATAGGAACTCCTTTGGTGAATTTTTCATGTCCAAAGAGGCTTCCCATCCTTGTCTTTATGTTATCACCCACAAAATTAGAGAGAATGGTTTAACTAAAGATTCATTCATATTAGAACCAACTGCTAGCAAATATTTAGATGAATAGGAGATGCGGGAGGAGATCTTTTGGAAGCAAATTTCATATAGTGATTGGTTGTAGGTCAGAGATAGAAACACTACCTTTTCCATAACTCTATGAATAATATGAGGCAAGGGAACCTCATTAATTATCTCGGGTTCTTAGATAGAAATTATCTCTTGTCTTATAGGATGATTTCCAAGGAAATCACTCAATACTATTTGAGATCATTTACTAAGGATACTCATCTAGATTCATAGGAAGAATATCTTATTTTGAATGTTATTCCCTTATTGGTCACCAATGAAATCAATGCTCTATAAATAAAATTATTACTTTGGAGGAGTTGGAAGGGATAGTGTTTTTGATGAAGAAAGGAAAAGCTTCTGATCCGGATGGTTTCCCAATAGAATTTTTTCAACAATTTTAGGAGATTATCAAATTAGATCTTCTTGAAGTTGTTATAGAATCTCAAAGGAATATACAGATTTTGAAGGCCTTGAATGCAAGATTCCTAGCTCTTATTCCAAAAAGGGAAGGTGTTGATTCTTTGGATCTCTTTGAGCCTATAGACGTGTGCAATACTTTCTATAATTTTATATCTAATTTGATTGCTGAATGGATTAAGCCGTGGATTGGTTCTTTAATTTCAAAAAAGAAAGGGGGATATGTTACTAGGAGAAAATTTTAGATGGGATTGTGGTGTCTATTGAGGCTATTCATTCTATGGATACTTCCAAAGAGAAGGCTATGTTTATTAAGCTTGACATGGATAAGGCTTATGATCGAGTCAATAGGTCCTTTCTTCACAAGGTTTTGAAATATTTTGGGTTTGGCAGCGAGTAGATCATTTGGGTCATGATTTGTGTTACTTCCCCCTCATATTCTATTCTTATTAACAGTGAAAATTCAAAGCTTTTCAATTATTCTTGGGGCCTTCACCAAGGGAACCCTTTATCTCCTTATCATAATAATTGAAGGATTGGAAATATTTATCAAGTCATTGGTAAGGAAAGGTTTTATTAAAGGCTGGAATTAGGGTGGCATTATAACTCCTCACTCACACTTACAGTTTGTGGATGATACAATTCTAATGGGATTCAAAAGAGTTAGTGAAGATGCCAATTTCAGGAGTCTATTAGATATTTATCTGGCAGCCTCTAGGAAAAGGATTAATGAGGACAAGTCCTCCATTTCTTTTTTTAACATTCCTAGGCCAATTCAAAAAATAAATGCACAAGTTCTTAGATTTCATATTGGGATCCTACCTTTGGTGTATCTTGGGATTTATCTTGCAATAGGTTATATGCCTAGCATATATTGAAAATAAATTCTAGAGAAGTTTCAAAAGAAATTTAATCAGTGGAGCTATGTATGGATTTCTTCTACTAGTAGGATGACTCCTCTAAAGTTAGTAATTCAAGCTCTTCCCCTGTACAAAATATTTGTTCAGGGTGCTCCCTCTAGAATCATTAAATAATTTTAAGCCCTTTCTCATTAGTTTTTTATGGGATAGTAACTTATCTTCTAAGAAATGGAGCATGGTTAAGTGGGACAGTTTGTAGGCCAAAGAAGGAAGGAAGACTCATTCTTTAGCAGACAAGGTTGAATGAGTAGGCCTTGGTGGCTAAAATTTATTGGATGTGGTCTTGGTATCAATACCAAGGTTGGGCTAAGATCTTGTCCTCGAAGTATTTAAGAGATGTTGAGAGTAAGGATATTCCCCGATGTAACCTGTAGGGTAAGGACTCTTTGATTTGCTAATCTTATCAAGAAAGGTCTCTTTTGGATTTGTAATAGGGGTTCAAAGGATTTATTTTGGCTTGACTCATAGGGATAGATTTCCTCCCATAATTTCTATTTTATCACACCTACAATATTTATGTTCTATTTTTCAGGAGGAAGGCTAGAATAAGGTGGAGGATTATAGGACCTTTAGCTATGCAGGCCAATTAAAAGTGTTTCGATGGAAATATCCACATGAATGGCCCCTGGGAGCTCTAAGGAATACCACAAAGAGCTTGGAAGGATTCTAGAAAGAAGAGTGTAATTTCATAGAGGAGAGAGATATTTTATCCTGGAGTCCCGATCAAAAAGGTATTTTTTATTGCATTTGGGTACCAAGAGTTAGATAGATAGAATTTTGAGCAAATGGAAGTAGATTGGAGTAAGTTTTCTTAGCATAGAAATGAAACTTATTCATGTGGTTAGTTATTCAAAATAGAAGTCTGACCTGGGATATTTTAAAAAAGAGGAGTTTCCATGGCCCTTTTATGTGTATCTTGTGTAATGGTAGTGAGGAATGTTCTTCACATATTTTTGTCCAATGCCCCTATGCTAGGGAATTTTGGCATTGCTGGTAAGGGATATGGAGTGAGGATTATTTTCATGCTTCTTTGTTGATTGAGTTCTTGAGTATTTTTGGGAGTTCACCAACCAAGACCCCTTTTCTGCACATTTCTTGGAATGTGGGCTCTACTTATATTCTCTGGCAGTAATGGTTGGAAAGGAACAAAAGAATCTTTTGAGACAAGAAAATGTTGAGTCATCAATTATGAATAATAATTATTAGTGTTTTACAAGAGACCTTGCTTGAAAAATGTGATTTATTTATTTAGGTTTATCTAGATATGGGAGTACTTTAGAGGGTGGGACTAGAGGATTGTTGTTTGAAGCTCCCTAAGGCCACTTTGGCTCGAAAGTCCAAGATCAAGGTTTGGCAGGATGGGTACTAGTCACTCCCTAAGTAGGAGATGCTAAAGATTAATATATATGGTTCTTTTAGAGGTAATCCTGGGCATGTTGGGTTTCATGGTGTTGGAAAGGATAATTTAGGGTTGTTCAATTCATTTTTTTTGTGTATCAGGGTAGCACACCAACAATCTAATAGAAGCCTATGGTATTATTTTTTCTTTAGAAAAGGGTTGGGTTCTTGGTTGGAGAGAGATCATCTATGAATATTACTCACATATTGTGATGGATTTGTTGAATAAGAGGCAAGTGAAGAGAACAAGTTAGCACTTAGCCTTGGTGATCAATCAAATTATGAATTTGTGCAACTCCTTGGTTATTGATACCTTTTTTAACATCCCCCAAGAATGGAACAAGATGGCATGTTGTCAAGCAAAATAGGCCTCTGGTCAAATCGGGATGTGGAATATTGGGGACTTGAGCCTCTTATCTTTGGAGTTTTCTCAGATGTTAGAGGAACTTGTTATATAAGGCATGAGAGTTTTCTTAGGGACTAAGTCTTGATTAGTTGGTTATCTCTCTTGTTGTCCTGAGCTAGTTAGCTCTTCTTTCTTTCCAATGCTTTCTTGTGACTAATTATATTTACCCCTTTTTCTCCAAAAAAGTGCAATTAATATTATTTGTACTACATACAAGGAAAATCTACTTTATTTCTCAAAAGGAAAAAGTACTAAACCTAATATTCATAATTACCCATGATTAGATCATATTAGATAGTGTTTAATATTTATAATAATTATAAACTTAATGTCAATCAATATAACATTTAATTTTCCATTGACTACAATTTTTATGTTTGAAAACCAATTAATAGCACTATTGAAGCGTTGTATAAATCAATATCATGTCCAAGTTTAACCCAATATAAATAAATTAAATCAAAATCATAAAAATCCATTCATTTGACAATCATTCCATACATAATCAATTCAATACAATTTGTATGCACTCACCCCTAAATTAACAATGATGTCGATTGTATACACGCAACATAAATGATATCCCTTATTTCTTAATACAAATCACTACCCAAATGCTTGTTCTAAAATTATTGTCTAGAAACCTCATCCCACAAGTTCACACATGCTATTATAGTCCTTCAGATACTCTGGCCTCCATCTAAATATCATTAATTTGTTGATCAAAATGTCTCACAATCATGATGTTTTAAGCTTAGAAGCCACATAGGGTTAACTTTATTAATATATATAAAAGGGAAATTAATGAATTAGCGAATTGGCAATATTATACATCCAAAAAGGGATAAATATCTTTTATTCATTCTATATGACATGATAGAAGGGTAGAAATACAATGTTGAGCTTAGAAATCCAAAGTTTCTTAATTTGCATTACCTAAACCTTGAGAAGGATTATGAAACAATGAGAAAGTGTAGAGATGATGGAATCTATATGATCTATGTGAAATAAATATACATTTCATTCATTTGTGTATAATTTCTATATCTTTGTAGATAAGGGCAATATTAATTACAAAAGATTTATTCAAATGATTACAAACGTCATTCATATTTCATTTTTTTAACTTCCTTGGGAAGGTGAAGTCTTATTTTAATTAGATGATGTGGATCTCATTGATGATCTAGATTTATCCTATAATGCTTATGGGTTTTAGTTTGGTGACAATGTGAATCACAATTTTATCCAAAAGAGTCATACATATGATGAATTTGGGTGTAATTTTTTTTAACCATAATGTAAATCTAACTTGAAAGAACTTTGGTTTGTATCATTTATCCTTTTTTCAAATTCAATAGTCCCCTTGTGTGTGTGTGTGTGTGTGTGTGTGTGTGTGTGTGTGTGTGTGAATTTTTTAGAGGAGTTTTCCTATTTTGTCCTTTTTTTCTTTTTTTCTTTTTTGTGTGTGTGTGCGTGTGTGTGCGCGTGTGTGCGTGTGTGTGTGTGTGAATTTGTTAGAGGAATTTTTCTTTTTTGTCTATTTTTTCATCCTTTGCACTTGTTTTTGGACTATACAATTATAGAGAACAATGTTAATAAGAACAATAGCTTGTAATCTATATATATTATACAATGAACTATTCTCTAAAAAATTATGATTAGACATGTCATACAAAAATGTTGAATATACGTGTTGCCTGACTTTAAGTCACCCATTTTTTTTGGCAATATTGGTCATGTCAAGTCAGTCTGGTCAGTCTGAGTCTAGGTCTAAGTCTTTCTTAGGTAGGCTATCTTTGTTGGGTTTCCCTATCATTTGCCTTTCCTTCTCTTAGCCGGGCGGGTTGTTCTGAGGTCTCATTATTTTGGGTAGGTTGTAGATCCTAACCCGGCAAAGATTATGCTCCAATCGATGTTCTTTCTCAGGCAGAGATCGAAGACTGGTATGGATCGATCCTACAGGTCTCAACGTTCCTAATGCAACAAACGGCGAGCAATTTGGTTAAGAAATGAGTGAGAACGAGCTTGGCGGGATTTCAGAAATCATCTTCTCCATGGCGGAATTCTACCTAAGAAGGTAATTTTACGCAAAGGCAGAAAAGAAGAAAGAGCGCTGTGGTGGACCCCACAACGGGTTTTCGAAGCACTTTTTCAATTTTTTGGGTAAGAGAGAAATGTTTAAAAGGAAATTTGGAATCAAGAAAGACTCAAAGAGGAGAATTAGATTTCAGCTTCTCCGTGGCGGAATTCTACCTAAGAAGGTAATTTTCCGCAAAGGCAGAAAAGAAGAACTTTGCACTGCGCGGATTTCGCACCTCTCTGGTGATTTTCCACAAGCTTAGTTATAATAAGGTGGGCCCGATTTATTAAAAGGAATATTATTATTTTAAGAGATCAAATAAAGCATGTGCTTTAAGTTAAGTAGCCCGCGCACTTAAAAATGACGTGCGGAAAGATAGGTAGTGGCTTCTCCACTATGCGGAAATCGCACCTACTAGGTGTGATTCCCGCAAAGAAGGTTTTTCACATATTGTGGGTTTCGCACCTCCCTCATACATTTTCCACGAAGAGAAGCCAAGTTGCAAATTTCCGCCAAGGAGAAGCTTCAG
>MU224537.1:1171794-1185643 GCA_018584345.1 Thuja plicata | reverse complement strand
AATCATTTAATTATTAGTTTATCATACTCTAGGCTTAAGTTTCACTTAGGTGCTTTATAATTCTTTAGGGTTTTAGCCTTTAGGGTTTCGTGTTTCCTTTTATAAGGATTCACTTCTTTCATTTCAGGAAGGAGATCATTTTGTAATTCATTATTGATAATATAGAAGTTATTTTCTTTCAACATGGTTTTACTGTCTCTGGCTTTTTGGCCGCCATAGCTGCCTTCTGTCTTTGCTTCATTCTTGTAGCAGTCTTTGCATGCAGGTGTTCTTGGGAAGATTTGCAGTTCAGCAAATCCAACAGTTCACACCAATAAAATATCAAAGCTTTGAATCTAATAACTCCTCTTATTTTGAACATTTTCATCAACTACTTTCACATAATGCATCTTGGAGAAAAATTGGCTCTTCATTGCATGTAGAGGGCCCAAAAGTATATGGATCTAGAATAAACTCAATAGAGTTTTCTCACTCTCATATGCAATTTTTTTGGAGGGCTTATATTGATACTTGTATGAAATCATGTATATAATTTTCTAATCTATACCTAACTAAATATTCTCTTTGTTTGTATGTTTATATAATTGTAGCACCACTTTCCACACCTTACATAGGTCTATATGCCTTTAGTACAAATTGGAATTTTAGATTTTATGTTTTTTTAGTATTTAAAAAATTTAAGATTTGTACCCAGGCAAGAGCCTAGTGATATCATTGTTGCATTCTATAAGGTAGTATTAGCACCTATGCACAAGGGGGCTTAGCCCACGACTCTATGCAGCCAGTGTCTATCCAGCCATCAGAAACTTTAATTTTACCAAAGAGAAAAAAAATTAAGTCCCTCCTTGGTAGGATTTAGGTTTCTAATGGTTGGATAGATGTCTCCCTCTATGCAATCCATAGAGGTTAATTTGTATGAGGTTTAGCCTATAAGAATGACTAAATACTATATGGGTTTAATTGGTTTACATGTTTCTAACATTTTGTTTCATATTATCGATTTGTATAAATCTTAAACAAAAATGAGATAAGCTCAATGAACTCTTTGGCTTCATTAATAAATTGTGTCTTGTAATGAGAAGTTGAATTGACATCTTTATCTCCTAATTTGTATCCCTCATTTGAAGATGACCTTGTAAGGTTCAAGTCTATCTTGTTTTAGTTAAAAGGTTTTGCAAAAATGATAAGGAATGTATCTCCCTAATTTTGTCAAAATTGAAAGTCCCATTTTAGGTTTTTTCTTCTACTTTCTATTTTACTATGTATGTGCTTGATTTCAAGATGTCTTCTTTTGAGCTATTTTTTTATTGTCTAATTAGGAAATAATTAAAACTAATTCAAATAGATTTATTATTAATAAAATTTAAGCATTAATGGTTAAATCATCTAAGAATAAAGGCAAACAGAACATTAAGTCTAAGACTCAACTTCAAGTTGTCAAAATCACTCCAAATCGAAGCAAATTTTTGATAATAACTCTTCTTCCTCTTCTACTTCGTGTGAGTGTCCCTCCATGAAAAAGAGGAAATGAAAGGATTCTTGCATATTTTGTGATAAAATGGGGCATGACGACTCTTATTGTTTTATGTGGTTAGAGGCATTGGAGGAGACCATGTAGAGGCACAAAATTTCTATCTCCAAATCTTCCAATGAAGGTCAAACCATCTTGGGAAGGGGTTGTTGGAAATGAGTTGAGTAACTAAGAGGGGAGGGGTGAATCAGTTACCACAAAAACAAATCCAAGTCCCTTAGATGTCTTAAACAAATCAGTCACTGTTGCTCGGTTAACATAGATATTTCGTTGTCACTCGGTTAACATAGCAAATCTTAAGATATTAACTGTGATTATCTTTAGTAATTAATTGCAGAAACATAAACCATAAAGAAAATGAAATGTACACAGATAACACCAAGATTTAACGTGGAAACCCAATATGGGAAAAAACCACCAATAGCAACTAGTCATTGTTTTTCACTCTTCTAAAGTGAGCCCTGTTAGGAGACAACCCTGTTAAAGGTTACAATAACACACTGTTAGGTGTGACCCTGTTAGAGGATTTAATCACCTTGTAAGGAGTGGCCTTGTGAGATGTCTTCAAACACTTCAATTTAAAAATGTCACCTTGTAAGAGGATTTACAAAAGACTGTTAAGTCTACTTTGTTAAGAGATTTTATAATTGCTACAATTGTTAAAGAGTAACAATGGATTGACCTGTTTTGATAAGCAACTATCTTTGCTGATTCAGGTCTCTGTTAAGGATTAAATACTTGATCCTCACTGATCGGATATTTTGTTTCAGTCCTCTGTGTTCTGTCCTCAATCAAAATCCCATTTGATTTCGCCTTCACTCTTCATATCACACTTCACATGCAATTCCACATCACCACTATTATCTCACTCTATCTCACTTTTCAATCCAAACTTGACCTTACATATATATGTTAAGCCTTGTCAAGTCGGCCTTAATATCCTTCCAAGTAAATAATAAAACTCATGTTTGTCGGCTACATATAACTAATTATCCATAAAATATAATCCATTGTTAGTTGACTGACACTAACTATTTTTCTCGGTCAATATTGAAATCCTTCAACGCCCGACCAACACTGTAATGCCCAAGTGAACTCGGTTAGAACTAAAAAAACACTTTGGTCATCTTCAATGCCCGAGAGAGCTCAGTAGACACTGATTGTGCTCAGATAGGATTAGACATTTGTGTAAATATCACTATACTTCTGTAAACATCAATGACAATACACAATTTAATAATTTTCATCAACAATCTCCCTCTTTGGCATTGATGGCAACACAACATGTCATAATACAAAGAATTATAGAGCAGCAGACATAAGAATAAAATATTATTAATGTCCTTAGCTTCATTCTGATTCTCATCCAATTTTATTAATGTCTTTAGCTTCATTCTGATTCTCATCCAAAACTCCCTCAAACACTGAAATATAGATTTTTCCCTCTTACATTAATTTGTCTCTGATAAAGTTCTCCCTTTTTCATGAATCTCTCCCTCTTTCACTCATCAATATGACATATAGTAATCTCTCCCTCCGTCATGAATTATTATGACATACAATAATCTCTCCCTCTTTGACAACCAATGTCAAAGACACCAACTGACATATCCAATGAAATTGTAATGTACATGTCTATACTGATTCATATGCAATAAGCTCTAAATATCTACATCAACATGTTAAGTCTGTTATATAGCTCGATTGATGCATCACTAAATTGTGTTTTAGTGAGCCTCAGTTAGGGGAATCAACCCTAGCTTTCCTCTAAGATATAAAAATGCATCCTTAGGTAGCGGTTTTGTGAATATGTCTGCAATTTGTTCTTTGGTATTCACATATTCCAAGCTTACTTCTTCGTTCTGAACCAATTCCCTCAAGAAATGATACTTTATTTCAATATGTTTAGTCTTGGTAGGCATCACGGGGTTCTTTGAAATGTTAATAGCACTGGTGTTGTCACAGTAGATAATGATTGGTTCTATGATTTCTACCTTCATACCTGACAATAATTGTTTGAACCATATGACGTTTGAACAATTCACTATTGCAGCAACATATTTTGCTTCTACTGTAGATTGAGAAATGCAGTTCTATTTCTTGCTTGTCCAGGAGACTAACCTCTTTCCAATAAATAGTGCTCCACCACTTGTGCTCTTTCTGTCATCAACACTTCCTACCCAATCAGCATCAATAAAAGTCTTCAAATCAAAGTTTCCTCCTTTCTTGTACCATAATCCATAATCTTTTGTACCCTTAAGATATCTCATAATCCTTTAGATAGCCATCAAATGATTCTCTCTAGGATTAGTTGAAAACCTTGCAACAATACTGACTGCTAATGCAATATCAGGTCTAGTGTGAACAACATATTGAAGTTTGTCAATCATGGATTCGTATGTAGTCTGATTTACCTCCTTTGAATCATCATCCTTAGATATCTTATGTCCAGTAGGCATAGGTGTTCCAACTGGTCTAGAGTCTTCCATCCCAAATTTCTTCAGTATCTCTTTTATGTACTTAGACTGACTAATGTAGATACCATCCTTCATTTGATAAACTTGTAAGCCAACAAAGAATTTGATTTCACCAAACATAGACATCTCAAATTCCTTACTTATAGCTTCTGAGAATGCTTTGCATAAGTCATCATATCCAGTAAACAATATGTCATCAACAAATATTTATGCTAATAGTATCTTTTTCTGAGGTCCTTCTTTGATGTACAAGCTACTATTGTCATTAGTTCTCTAAAATCCAATACTTATCAAGTAACCATGCAGTCTTTCATACCAGGCTCTCGAAGCTTGCTTCAGTCCATACAATGTTTTGCGCAATTTGCAAACCATATTCCTTTTGTTAGGTTCTACAAAACCTTCAGGTTGCTCAATGTAGACTTCCTCTTCAAGAATGCAAATTTTGCATCCATTTGATATACCTTGAATCATTTATGTGCAGCATATGCCAGAAGAGTTCTGACTCCTTCAAGTCTTGCAACAAGAGCAAAAGTTTCTCCATAGTCAATACCCTCTTATGAGCATATCCTTTACATACTAGTCTGGCTTTATTTCTGGAAACTTCGCCTTTCTCATTCATCTTGTTTCTGAAAACCCACTTAGTACCAATCACATTCTTGCCTTTTGGTCTAGGTACAAGAGTCCAGGTTTTGTTCTTTTCTATCTGCTCAATTTCTTCATTCATTGCTTCAATCCAATTATCATCATTCAATGCATCTTTAACAGTTCTAGGTTCAATTTCACTAAGTAAACATGTACCTTTTATTTTTCTCCTTGTCATTACACCTTCTGTCTGATCTCCAATTATTTGTTCAGGTGCATGATGCCTTCTAACATATTTAGAAAGTACAAGATCCTTCCTCTTTGATTTTGGGCTTGCTCCACTATGTTCACCATGCTCAAATATTTTGTCATGTTCTTCTGTCTGATACTCGGGTTCCACTATTTGAGACTTGGGTGTATCTGTCTGTGACTCAGGTACCTCTGTCTATGACTCGGGTGCCTCTATCTATGACTCAGTTTCTTCAGTCTTTGACTCGGTTCCCTCTGTTTGTGACTTGGTTTCTTCAGTTAGCATCACTGGTTGCACAGGTTGCAACAAGGTTTGTGCTGATGAATTCAGTGGTTGAGATGCTTGATGTCCAATCACCATTGCATGTGTCTTAGGTATAGTATCTGGTTCATAATACACAAAGTTTCTATAATCTTCAGGCTCTTTATTGCTCTCTTCTTCATTTCTCTCTGCAAACTCATCGACCTTTACATGCATACTTTCTATGACTTTATGAGTAGTAATATTTAAACATTTATATGCTTTGCTTTTGCTGGAGTAGCCTAGGAATATACCTTCATCACTTTTTACATCAAATTTTCCATTTTTTATTTCCTTCAAGATGTAGCATCTATTTCTAAATACTTTGAAATAACGAACATTAGGTTTATAGCCATACCATAATTCATAAGGTGTCTTCTCAGTACCTTTCTTCAATTGAACTCATTTCAAGGTGTGAATTGCAGTGCTAATGGATTCCTTCCAGTATTTGGTAGCAACATCCTTCTCAATCATTAAGGTTCATGCACAATCCATAATGGTTTTGTTCCTTATTTCTGCTATACCATTCTGTTGTGGTGTACCTGGAGCAGATACTTGTCTTTTGATTCCTCTTTCATTGTAGAACTCATTGAATTCATTAGAAATGAACTCTCCTCCTCTATCGGATCTTAAGCATTTATGTTTCTTTCCTATTTCTTTTTCAACTCTAGCTAGGTACCATTTGAACTTTTGAAAGGCTTCTAATTTTTCTTTGAGAAACATAACAGTCATCATTCTGGAATGATCATCAACAAATAGAATGAAGTATTTCTCACATGTGTAACTTGTTGTTCCAATTGGTCCACATAAGTCAGTATGCACCAATTCCAAGACTTCTTATGTATTGTAGTTCTTTCTCTTGAAGCCAATTTTGCATATCTTCCCAATTTGACATTGTTTGCATATTGCTAGTTCAGGTTTCTTCAGAATAGGAATACATCTTACTCTTTTGTTCTTACTTATGTTGATCAAGTTGTCAAAGTTCACATTACACAAGCTTTTTATGCCATAACCATCTTTCTTCTACTTGTGCAATAAAACATGAAATTTCATTGAGATCAAGATAAAATAGATTACCTTTTGTTTGCCTGCTAGTTCGAACTAGGTTTCCTCTACCATCCAAGAGCTTGGCCTTACCATTCATGAATTCTGCCTTGAAACCAATGTTATTCAGTTGTGCCACACTTAGTAGGTTATGCCTTAGTCCTTCAACCCAATAAGCATTATCACATTTGATTCCTTTAGTAAGAGCAATACAACCTTTACCTTTTACATAGCAGGGTTCATCATTTCCAAAACTAACACTCCCACCATCATAGTGTTCAAGATGTTCAAATTCGGTTTTATCACCAGTCATGTGGTGAGAATAACCACTATCAATTATCCAGGTGTCATTCTTACTTATATGAGAGTATAGTGTTGTCTTTTCATTGTCTTCACTATCTGACTCATCCTTAATAGCAATGTAAAACATTTCATCTTCATCTTCATCACTATCAGAATCTTTAGCAATATAACAGGATTTCTTACCTTTGTCCTTGTAGCTTTTGTAATATTTCTTGCCTTTATACTTATTAAACTTTTTCTCACCTTTGTCTTCCTTGTTCGGACACTTAGCAGCAACGTGACCAACCTCATCACATGAAAAGCAAATCAATGGTATTCTTCCTTTGTATTGTCCTTTTCCTTTTGCAACTCTCCTTGAAAGTAATGCTTCAATGATTTCCAAATCCTCATCATCACTATCACTATCAATATGTTTTCCTTTCATCTTTCCAAGGTTTAATTTAGCATTGAATGCTGACTCAAGATTTCTAGGATTAGGAGAATAATTGTCAAAGTTATCCAACTCCAAATCTGATAATCTTCCAATCAATCCATCTAGAGTTATGTCATTACTGCATCTCATCTCTTGAATAGTTGAAACTCTAATTGCATAGATAGGAAGTAAAGTTCTTAATACCTTGTTGACTATTGTTTTGTCTTCAATTGTTCCACCAGCATCTCTGATTGCACTGACACTTTTCTTGATTTTTTCCTTGTATTTTGTAATGTTTTCTCCTTCTTTCATTTTCATCATATCAAACTTACCTCTGAGACTTTCTGCTTTGGCTCTCTTTACAATTGTATCTCCTCCATAGATGTCATGTAGTTTGTTCCACATATCAAAGGCAGTAGGACAGTCCTTGACTTCATCAAATTCGGAATAGCTAAGTGCAGAGGCTATATCAATCATCATTATGTTATGATACTTCATTTCCACCATCTAATCCACAAACATAGGTCTCGGTGGCTCCACATACTTGTGATCTAGGAAATGCAAACCAGTATCTCCAATAGTAGATAGATGTAACCTCATCAGATCTTGTCATGCAGCAAAGTTGTCCTTGTTGAACTTAGGGATCTCCCTTCTGTAAGACATCTCTAGTCTTTAGCTTAAGCCTTTTAAACCTTCCCTGTAAGCACTTGCAGCTCTGATACCAATTGTTGGAAATGAGTTGGGTAACTGAGAGAGGAAGGGTGAATCAGTTACCACAAAAACAAATCCAAGTCCCTTAGATGTATTAAACAAATCAGTCATTGTTGCTCGGTTAACATAGATATTTCATTGTCACTCAGTTAACATAGAAAATTAAAAGATATTAACTGTGATTATCTTTAGTAATTAATTGCAAAAACATAAACCATAAAGCAAATGAAATGTACACAGATAACACCAAGATTTAACGTGGAAACCCAATATGGGAAAAACCACCAATAGCAACTAGTCACTGTTTTTCACTCTTCTGAAGTGAGCCCTGTTAGGAGCCAACCTTGTTAAAGGTTACAATAACACACTGTTAGGCGTGACCCTGTTAGAGGATTTAATCACCCTATAAGGAGTGGCCTTGTGAGATGTCTTCAAACACTTCAATGTAGAAATGTCGCCTTGTTAGAGGATTTACAAAAGACTCTTAAGAGATTTTATCACTACTACAATTGTTAGAGAGTAACAATGGATTGACCTATTTTGATAAGCAACTGTCTTTGTTGATTCAAATCCCTATTCTGGATTAAATACTTGATCCTCACTGATCGAATATTCTATTGCAGTCCTTTGTGTTCTGTCCTCAATCAAAATCCCATCTGATTTCGCCTTCACTCTTCATATCATACTTCACATGCAATTCCACATCACCGCTATTATCTCTCTATCTCACTTTTCAATCCAAACTTGACCTTACATATATATGTTAAGCCTTGTCAAGTCGGCCTTGGTATCCTTCCAAGTAAATAATAAAACTCATGTTTGTCGGTTGCATATAACTAATTATCCATAAAATATAATCCATTGTTAGTCGGCTGACACTAACTGTTTTGCTTGGTCAATACTGAAATCCTTCAACGCCCGACCAACACTGTAATGCCCGAGTGAACTCGGTTAGAACTAAAAAACACTTTGGGCATCTTGAATGCCCGAGAGAGCTCGGCAGACACTGATTGTGCTCGGATAGGATTAGACATTTGTGTAAACATCAATGACAATACACAATTTAATAATTTTCATCAACAGGGGTTTGAGCACATCATGGGTAGTTCAAATTTTGGTTTAGGGGCTTCTCATCACATGACCAATTCGCATGATCCCCTGGAGTCTCTTTCTAAAAGTATTATTTTCTCACATTAGTGTAACTCTAGGTTGAGTCTAGTGTTTGGTTTACTTATCATTCAATGAGCAAATGGTTGCATCAAGGATTTTCTCTTTATTCTTAAATTTATTTCCAATAATCTCTCTATGTACTAGATTTATCATTTTGGGGTGAAAATTAGTTTAATTTCTCCACGTGATGTGATTATGATTCTCAAAAATTCGTTGCTTCAAGGGAAGTTGAATAAGGGTCTTATTTATAAAAGTTTGATGGCTTTCAATCTTCCTCAAGATCATCACATATAGCACATACTATTTTTTGGGTAGACTTTGGCATGAACAATTTGGTCACTTGAACTATGGGTATCTTAGGAGTTTGAGCACATGAGACATGGTAGTTGGTCTTCCAAAGGTTTCTTGTATTGAGGGGGGTTTGTTGAGGTTGTTTCATTGGAAATTATCATATGGAACCCTTTCTTAACCCTTTCTTAAGGGTAAGGCCACTCCTGCTAATGCATTTCTTTAAAATCTATAGTGATTTAATGTTTGTTTTAACTCTTTTTTTTTCAAAGTGAAACATGTGTTTCTTTTATTGATGATTTCTCATGACTCCCATAGGTACAAAAGTGAGGCGTTCAACAATTTTAAGGCCTCTAAATCATTGTTGAAAAGTAATTTGGTCTTTCTCCTAGAAGTATATGCACAAATAATGCAAGGAATATGTGAACCAAACAATTACAAATTTCTATAGAGAAAGTATGGACCGTCAACTAATAATTCCCTACACCCCTCAACAAAATGGTGTGGCTGAAAGATAGAATAAGACATTGTAAGAACATTTGTAAGAGATAAAAAATTTATGATTTATTCTAAGAATATGTCACCTACCTTTTGGGTTGAGCTAGTTGATTCTACCAACTATATTTAGAACCACATGCCACATAAGTCAATGCAAGATATGACTCTAAAGGATGCTCAGACCCATGTCAAGCTTAATGTATCGTTTTTAGAGTTTTTTATAGTGAAAGGAAGAGCCAACCATTGGTTTTTGTTGGTTACTATGAGGATGTGAAGGAATATAAGTTGTTTGATCTTACTTCTCATACTGTCTCGTTTCAATGAGACGTCAAGTTTGATAAGAGACTTACCTTAATGAATTCTTCCCCACCCGCTTCTCCCAGATTTTCAACTCTTATTACTTCTCTTGAAATCTATTTTTCTTGAGCATAATGATCCTACTAGTACCTTCTTTCCTTATTCTTGCCTTTATATCCCAAATCTTTATGCACATTTTATTTTAATTGTATAGGTATTGATAGCTTGTTTTTGCTTTATCTCTTTATAGAAAGATTGTTTAGTTTTGTAGTGATCTTTTGTGCCAATGAGTCGCTTATTGGCTCCAACAACTCTAAAGAAGTTGCTTTTATTCTTAAGGATTTCCATGCAGGTTTGGTTATTTATCTCTTTTGACAACTACTAGAGTAAATCCATGTCATTCCTTGATACTTGGAGACTCTTAATATATTCTAGACATGCTGGTTTATGGCCTAAATTTTCAAAATCATTATTGCATTCTGGACGTGGTTGTTATAACCTAATTCTTCAATACCATTGTTCTCTTCTAGAAAAAGTTGCATATGGTTCGATTCTTCAAGAAGGTTGTAACGTAAAATGGTTTTTCTAGATGAACGCTTCCATTGTTGAAATAATTAAAAGACGACTCCACTATTGTCCGATTCAATAC
Source organism: Thuja plicata (assembly GCA_018584345.1). NCBI lineage: Eukaryota > Viridiplantae > Streptophyta > Pinopsida > Cupressales > Cupressaceae > Thuja > Thuja plicata. The sequence goes on along the minus strand of MU224537.1, from coordinate 1,175,131 downwards.
GTGCTTTTATCAATTCCTCAAGGGCACTAAAACACTGTTTGAATAATTCTGTACTCCACTAGAATGAACTTGTGCAATGCCTCTTGCTTTCCACATCAATGATACCAAGGCTCTTGCTTTTCCCATCTTCATTATTCTTCTTCTAAGGAAAACCAATCTCGTAGTTCATATTCTTTCGGCTGCTTCTTTTGGTAAGTGGTCTACTTCAATTTTTCTGTCTATATACTAGTTAGCTGCTATATCTTCTCAGTAATGTTCTCTCAATTCTGCCAAGGTTCAAAATGAGTGACAAACCTCTGATATCTCCATTTTCTTGAATGCCATGACTCCATTCGCCATTCTACAATATAAGTTTTTACTAGCTTCTACTTTTATTATTGTCGAGTCATACTTTTAATATGTTTTCTTATGTTGTATTCCCATCATTTGGCCTCGCATGCAACTAAAGGGATTCAGGTGCCCTTTTTCAATTTCCAACTTGCACTTTCCATTCGTAATGGTAAATAGACTCACGGCAAATATATTAACTTATTATGGTCATCATCAACCAGTCGATAAGCACCAGTATTTTACAGTATCTTACAACCCAAATCTCTAGTCATTGTTTAACATAGTCTGGAACATAGCCATTCCTGTTCTTGAAAGTTTAAGGACTTGCTGAAAACAGGGGCTTGACCATACAGCCAAAGCGTGGGCCGCAAAAGACTGACAAAGATCCACAAACCAAAAACAGCAGTTTTTTTAGTTTTTAATAAATTAATAAGGTCAAAGTGCATTCTGATTGCTGGATGGACAATTCGGAGATTGCTACCTAGTCCTAAGGCATATCAGATCCATCTTATCTGTTCTAGTAATATACTTAGCTCTTGCACAGCTGGAGCCCATAGAAATATTTGACTTGCAGTTACATTTTAAGCTTGAATGTGCTACCCTCTAGAAAGGCTCTTTTTAATTCCTTTGAGCTATGGCAATCAAAGTTGAGCGCATGCCAAATGTAAATGTGCATCTAGCCCAGAGAGCTGAAAAAATGTGGCACATGTTCAAATATATTTAAAATTGACTGGCACTATGCAGGAAAGAACAGACACATAATTCAATCAAAATACTCCAAAGCACAGCGAATGAACTCACCCATAAAGTCCTGCCACCCCACAAACCGCGATGTCTAAAACAACCCTCGACTTACTAAGGCTGCCTCTCTTTCCCAACTTCTAATGTCAATATTATTTAATAGCAGATTTTGGTATGCAATGTAGATGGTCAAGAAGTAGTTAACAGTCAGTTACATTGTAAGAATGTTCAACACTAGAATAGCACAAGTTATATCTGGCTCAAATGGTAAGGAAAAGAGATGTTTCAAGCCTCCCTTTCGCTCCCTAATGCCATCATCATTGCCATAACTGTGCATTTATGTATAAACCATTCGAACCTTAAAAGATTGCTATAATATAATTTCAACGGCTTGCTCTGTCAATCTCAATTAGTTTGTACTCCAGAAGCATATGTTTGAATTCAAATGTTTCTGCTTAGTTAAAGAAAGAGAAAAGTTCAATCGATAATGAGGAATTAATTCTATCCAACATTTTGTGTTAATTTTTTCACTTGTAGTAATGGGCTACTTTCTGTTCAACACTTATATTTGTATCAAAATAATAAATGCATGGGGATTAAAAGATGTGAAACTGATATTTCAATTCAGTATACCATTCAGGACAGCTTCTCAGATCAAAGGCCCAACTCTTTTCACAATGCATTTTGATATACACAATAATTCTCACTTCAATGCCCTTCATGGGACTCTGCCTCTTCTCCATATCTTAAATTTCTAATTACTTGTTTGATTTTACCAAAGACTATTACTAACCAAGGTAGGAGGCGTGCCTATGACTACCTATGAGACAAATTGTGTGACACATTTGTGCTTGAAATTCGCATCACGTTTTTTTTCCGCGTTGATCCGTCTTGCATGTCTTCATCATAGAAATTGTTATCCAGGGGTAGGATTCTTCAGATCAAAGTCAATCAATAACCTTTGGGATTGGGATTTTCTTGCAAATAAGTAATTTTCTCATCAATATATCTCCTTGTCGATGCAGAGGTGAATTATGGTAAATGACGTGAGATTTTAAGCACAGGACTGTAACATAAATATTAAATACATCAGAACCTGAGTGTGCTGGCAACATTTGCACACTGAAAGAGCAAAAATTCCAAGTTATCACAATACAAAACTCACCATCACTAGTTGTTGGGCAATGTGGTCCAGCGCCCAACAACACAAGAGGCTACCACAAACTGTAGAATTCAACTAAATATGTCAAAAACATCTGAATATTTTTAGATACCCATATGGATAGGTGACAATCCTGTTATATCCATACCTAATCTTTTGTCATCTGGCATTGCTGTAGTCTGTTTGCAAAGGATGGGTATGTTTGAGAAGTGAAGCATACAGCTTAATTAGCTAGAAGATAACATGTAAAAGCTCGTAACGAGAATAACCCTCAGAGAGAAGTATATCATAAATCAAATTTAGAATCCAGGGTGAATCTCATGCTTAAAAGATACAAATTTGTTAAATCATATATCTCCCTGTGAGTGGCAAAATTGTAATACAAGTGATTCAACACACACTCAGTTGTCACGACAAACACCAACATGTTACATAATGATAAAATTCAAGCATCATCATTTTATTATGCTTCAAAGACCACCATAATCATTGATCAACTCAAAGTCCAATCAGTCAACAAATTGTTCATAACATCAATAAATATTGTGATTCACTTATGCAGTCCAAATTTGCCTGTTTCTTGAGTTTACCCGTGTAAACAGGGAGAGACCATTTCAATGAGCTAAAGATCAGAAGCATTATCAGTACAACAGTACAACATGCTAACTATTATACTTCCAATTCCAAAATGATTCTGCCATAAAAAATCAAAGGGAAAATCCCTGATAACTGCAAGTTCATACATAAAGGTTTTGACTTACGATACAAAATGTTTATTAAGTTCCAAGATATTTACAGCAAAAATTCAAATAAACATCTACAAAAATAGCAATATCCAAAAATTTGCATCCAATTAATAAATGTTTCCATACATATCTTGACATTAGCACTTGAAACAATAGTGAATTTTAGCTGCATGGCCAAAGAGACCATCCTCTGATATTCTTTGAAACATCTATATTCCCTTCAAAAATATATATGAGCCTCTGTGTGCTGAAACCTATATGGTATGGAAGAATATTATTTAAAGGTAAAATTATGGCCATTTTGTGCACCATAAAACTGTTTATCTCCAATAAAATCCCGTAGACATGATTCAAGGCC
>MU224537.1:1152736-1171706 GCA_018584345.1 Thuja plicata | reverse complement strand
GTTTAATTAACAGGAACATCTTACAAAAAGTTACTCCTTAAAGTTTACTATCATAAATGTCTGGAGCTGTAACATATAAATCAGACCTGCACATCTAACTCTTCCCTGACAGCCCTGTCATAATATATGAGCTGAAATGGATGGTAGACTATCGGTCACAATTCCTGACTGCAGGAGCTGTTCAAATTACTCCTCCATCAGTATATGCTTAAGTTGAAAATACAGTCTGAGATTTTCCTCAAAAGGAACAAGAAAATCCATGATACTGATTCACCACCAAAATGGCACATCTAACCAAAATTTCTATGTATGTCCAATTCATTTTGAAAGGTATCGCTTGCTTTGTGTAGCAATACTTGTCCAGGCCTTGAGTGTTGGAAAAGATAATGAGCTCCTGTTTAACATATGTACTTGAATTTAAGAACTGTTTCTTCACATCAACAAATAACCACTGACAAAAGCTTGTATACTTAGGGCACCATTTAAATAGAAGTGCCCAAAAGGAAAGCATGTATTTCATTCCAACTAGATACAGTATAAAGAATTCCACTCTGTTTTGTCCAACAATCAAGACCTTCCCCATATGCTCTTTCCTTCTTGAGAAGACCAGAAAACAAAGGTACAAATGATACTCCAAAATATTTTCCAACCCTTCTCAGGTTTGAGCTCTTACCAATTACTATTCCAATATTTGCTTCAAGAAGACACAATAGGTCACCAACACTATCCCCAATATAAATGGAAATGTGCTCCATGTTATCATCATGTGCAGAGCACAAAATATCATTAAAGGTTTTCAACTTGTCCATTGGAGACTCCACATGTCTTTCAATATCACCAGTAGAAATGGAATCTGCAAACATAAGCTCATTTGAATGTACATGTACATTGTTGACACCATCTGCAAGGAGGGGCAGAGCAGTAACAATCTTTAGTACATCTGTGAGAAAATAGAATTCGGTAGATGCAATGACAGAATCAATATTAATAAGACAAAAGGGCTGTCATCTATATTGTTGTCCAAAAAATTTTAATAAATCTGATTACATCAAACTCGGGCTGGATACCAGTATGTTGTTGAGGAAAAAATTGGGATGGCATTGTAACACCTGACAGATATTAAAAATAAGAAAATTGCGAAGCAATCAAGAATCAAAGAGTTCTAAGACATTATACTAAATCATACATAGAATTCTTCATGGTACAAATATTAAAAAAACCTTGAAAATATGAGATTTCTGATCCACCAAAATCCCTTGAACATCTAAGTTGCCAATCTGGAACAACAGTCTGCATTGAACTCTTGTAAATTAGCTTTAAACAGAAAAGGCATTCATGTTTCTGACATACACTGTACAATGGTACGTAATAGAAAGAATTACATACCATTATTAGAAGTTAATAGGCGATTTCAGTGCAAATCTAACTCAAGTAGAATTGCTACCCATCCCAGACAGCGAGTACGAGGCCTACGTTGAAGGGAATTTCTTACTGAGGCTCTAATAGAAAATCTCATGCTAAAAAGCATTTAGGATAACCAATGCCCTTTCAGTTATAAAGTAATGTAGGATCTACTAACATATGCCATGACAAGTTGCCCCATACAGACATCAATGCATAAACTTTCATTCAATGACTAACATCCCAACTCAAAGTCAGACAAGTAATAGATCAGTAGAAAATTACAACTTCTCGGTGCTTCATTTACTTTCATAGAGACAAAACACACACACGAGTTAAACCCAAGGCAGTTCATATATTAAAAGCACATCGAAGATTCAAAAAACTAGAGCAAACCGTTAATGATACTATTATATCAATATGCTTTTGACTAGGCAGATTATTGAAATTTTCTTACATATGCATGAGAATTAAGCACCGAATCCTAAACTGTTTGGTTGTAAATTGTAATCACCTTTATACATACAAGATTCCAAGATCTGGGCCATGTCACAGTCAAAAGAATCAAAGATTGATAAACAAACAAATTTTATATGACAGATCAAACTCTAAACTTGCCATTTTTCCAAAGACCAAAGTTAATAGAAACTTCCCTGAAATGTTCCATCGTGGACTTTGCCCAAGTCAATCTCATGGTTCTTCAAACATTGGTTTTAACTTTAAGTTTTTAACATTACACTTTAGTTTAACAGATTTGGCCTTTTGGATGTCTCCAAAATATTTCCAAATGAAAAATGACAGCAACAAATTAAGTGATTACAACGAAGAATTATTCTAAAGAGTAAAGCTTGGGAATGTTAGGTGGTTGGAATGAGAAGTAGGAGCTTGTCTTAGAAGTTACAATAATACTAAGCAAGACGTTATTTCTGGCTCCAAGTGCTATTCATTATTTTTTCTAAAATATTGAGGCCTATGTCTTTGGCCCAAAGTTTTCAGAAAACGTCAAAATATAAAAAATATTTAAGCTAAGGTGTGTTGATATAGATGCCAGTATCCAAGTAGATTAAAATACCATACAGGTACTGTATTCAGAGCAGATACGAAAGTTCAGAAAATCTTGGATGCAAATTCAGCTATGGATGCCCATCCAAACTGTATCAAGGGCATATCCATATGACACCAATACCTGGTGTGAAAACAAATATTTCAGAGGGAGGTGGCTTGTATCCAATAACATGGCTGTAAGCACATGACATATTTTGCCACTGGATATGCCCTCTCTTTCTCAGCCAATGTTTTTATGGAACAAGTAAAAAAGTAAAGAAAGAAAAAAAAGAGGGAATTATAGAGAAATAAGCAGTGACAGAGGAAGTCTGAACAAAAAGTCAATTGAGACTACCAGGGAAAACCCAAAAAGCTGTTAACACAATACTAAAAAGCAAATGGTCAAAGTGAAACTACCAGAAAAGACCAAAACAAAACTTGCATAAAGCTAGGGAACAGACCAATTGGTACAAAGATAGTTCTAAGATGTACATACTTGTCAATAAGGCAGTTCTGATGATGTCTCCACTCCAACAAACAGAAAGTATATGCATGTCAACATTGTATTCATCCATTTTGCTTAGTACTTGTGTGAAAAAACTTGTACAGCCTTCCTGAAACAGAAGGCGTTCGGCAGCTTTTTTAATGTCCTCTGCATTAATGCCCTGAAGCACAGCTGACTCAACAACTTTTGAATTTGCCTCAACCTCAAACTGAGATAGCTTCTCAAGAGATCTGCAGAGGCCTTCATAATCAAAATTTTCCACTGCAAAATAACAGCAAAAATAAAAAATTACTTGGGAAAAATTAATTGCATGAAAAGAAAAATAAACCATCATCCATAGTAGCAGCAATAATTAAAAAACTGAATCACAGATCTATAACATCTTATTAACTATTTCAAGCCTTTTTCTCTCCATCTTGCTTTGCGAACAAATGTCTGAAGAAACATAAAGGGAAACTCACAAGTCAAAGTTGTCTAGAATAAAGAGCTTAGCATTTTATAGTACAATGTAAACCCAAGGCACATTCAATTGACTTCTAAGAAGCCAATACATCAAAAAAACATTGATTGATTGATTCCCAATCTTTCACTGATTAATTGACAGGTAGACCGAATATGAATAAGTCATGAACAGAGGATACTACACGTACTTAGCTTTCACTATAAATTGAAAGGTTATGGCTTAGAAAAATATGTTTTAAAATAAGAGATAATTTCACTTTTAATTTAACAAGAAATACCACATCATCTAAAGATTAAAATATATTTGCAGTTTAAAAATACTATTGACACAGACAAATATAAACACCCATCAGAAAGATGACAAAATATATTTGCAGTTTAAAAATACTATTGACACAGACAAATATAAACACCCATCAGAAAGATGACAGAAATGTATACTTTGACGGTTAGCTTTTAAATATACTGAGCTTCTAACTGTAAGAAGTCTCATTACCAAAAACTGTATTTGTCAAATTCATATTAAATCAAACATCTGTAGTTGAAAGTGTAAAAGGTACTCATTCAGTGTCATTCCTTTCTTGACATGCAAAAGGAAGTTGAAATTGAAAAAGGTACTCATCCAGTGTCATTTCTTTTTTAAAATAAAACTATCTGCATGGAACTCGTTAACTGAATTGGAACTTCCATAAAATCATAGCATTAAAAAATGTTTTCAAGTCTGAAACATATATCAAGAATATTTTAGATTCCCTTTTTTCACATGCAGATATCCAAGAGGAAGCTAAGAGGATGGTTTACCTTCTTCAGATGGCAAACTCTTATTCAAGCACCCATCATACTCTTCTGCATATTGACTACAAAGTGTATCCCAAGTGTTTCTCAACTCTGCCGATAACTTGCGATCCCCTAATGTTTCTGTCTCACTTTGTTCAGCTTTTAAAGTTTTTGTCCGTATAGCAATTTCTGCTAATACTGCTGACGAATCCACGATAGTGCAAGATAAATCAAAATCTGAGACAACAGTATATCGACAGTTGGCAGAGTTTCCCACTTTCAGCACAGGAACTGAGGTTCTCTGAAACAGAGGTTGAGCAGAAAAGAATTCTATTTCCAGCTTTATTGCTTGTTCATACAGTCTCCCAAGAACTTCAAGCTCCTCCCCAGTTAATGAGATTGCCAGCTTGTCAAGCAACTCCTCAATTTGAGTAGCAGATGCCTGATTCAACAAGAAGCTTGAATCAGCTACGTGATTTCGGTTTCTAATCTTCACAGACATAGGATATTTAAGAGTTTAAAAAAATGAAACATGCAGAACACAAAGAAAAGCTAATGCATTTGTTGAAACTTGAAACAATAACCTCAAAGTTTGCAGAAGAGTATGTTTCAATCCACTGCTTGTATGGGTGATCAGCACACTCATCATTCACAACTTTCAAGACTTCTTGTCCCAAGAAAGCATAGAGTCTCATGCAAGGAGTCATGGCACCAACTGTGTATGCTGCTATTTTAGTCTTTTCAAAAGGGGTCACACTTCTGCTTGGCCCTTTTCCCCCTTCCACTTTTCCAGCAGCTGTTGCCAGTAAAAAATCAGTGTATTTCACTGTCGCCATATTAGGTGAGCACTCTTTTGCCAATTCCATGCCTGAGGCCTGCACAGAAAACTTGCTTCAGAAAACCATATTTCTTATATGTAATCTCTTTCTCAGAGAAAACCATTCTCTGAGAACACAAAGAAAAGAAAAAAAATAAAGTAAAAAAAAATTCCTTTTAAGTTCCTTTACATCACTCAGATTTTTATATTCAGATTCCCTGGTTGCATCTAAGTAGCTGAGTTATTACAACCATTCCCATCCATATTTATGGCTGTCTCACGAACATAGGCATATCAATGCTAAAAGGCTATCAATAATCCCCAGAACTTGCATTCTATCAAGTCACTTCTGTGAGAACAAAATTAAACTTAAAAAATACCTTCCCCTCAGATATCTTATGTATATCACAAATGTAGATCTGACTATTACATAAAGTTACACAACTTTTAGGCTGCAAACATAGCAGATTTCCAAACCCTAATTTTGCTGCAACATTACAGTGTGCATCCTTGGATTCATAGAAACAGTTAACAAACATTTGGAAATCTTTGACAAATAATTGCGAAGATGATATTTTCTAATCACAAAGATATAATTAGAACTTCCACTGTATAATTTACTAGTAGTTACAAGCATTAATTACAATATAAGTTCCAGTCAACTAGAAATATTACTATTGCCATTTTACTTTCTGCCTTTATGATTGCCTTATATTTGACGGATTGGGAAAGATAACTGGATGGATGCACATATTCCCAGTTAGTCCTATAGATGGTCTAGAAGTATGGATAGAAACCAAGCCACTTAACTCCAGGTAGGCCACAGAAGACCACCATGTATTATATAGGTCTCCTTTGTTTATAAAAGAAGCAATCTACAACCTCCATCATATGTCAGCCAAACAACCTTGACTATCTATTTTTATTTAAATTATAATACATGTATGTGATGCTGGCATGAGTTCTTTACAATTGATTGAAACTAACTATTGCAACAAACAATTTCATACTTGAAAATTTGAAATGCATAATAGACCAATAATGCAGGAAAAACATACACATTTAATAACTGAAAAAAGTAAATTGGTTACAGAATAGATCTCTGTTTTATGAACATCGCTGCTTTAAATTCCATGTTGTAAAAGCATAAAATTGAATCATATCCATTCAATTACCCAACCTACAGGTTTACAGCTAATTTCTAAATGCTAAAGGTTTGTAATTTGCAAAAAACAGCTAGTTGAACTTGAAACACTGGTGGCACAAGAAGATTTTAGTGCAGAAAAGCTCAAGAAAGACTCAATAATTCAGTGCTATCTCCAAACATTACTAATTCACCTGTCTCGAATACAAGCAACACAAATCTTCACTTTAGTAAAAAGTCAGTTCCAAAAACAATTTGAATGGAAAATAATGCAAAGAATGACACAAAATAAAAACAGTACAATCATAAGGCAAGAGCCTATAACACAACGGTAAGTTGTGAGCCTCTCATCTAGGAGGTCTTGGGTTCGAGTCTACTCAAGCTTAACATATAATAATAATTAATCTCAACAAAATAATGATAATAAAAATTAATCTACGCTTTGGCCCATTACCTATCAAAAAAAATAGTACAATCATAATTAAAAAGCAGAATCAAATTTCCTGCTTACATCAAATGAAAAAGTCAAGTTACCATAAATTGTACTTCAATGTCAGTTTTATGTTCGACTTACATTGCAGTGAGAAAAAATTGTGCCAAATAAACATTCAATTTTGGTATTTACCAGTTACAGAAATTGCAAGTAGCAGGTTCAGGTTCTTCGTTCATTTTTCTTCTCAGCTCTTTCAAACATTCTCTTTGATTCTATCGAGATCAAGCTTGGAGATTATCTCCTCAAAAGAAAAGCAAGGCACTACTGGGATACCTTTTCCACTACACTACTTTAATAATATCTGGGAATGTAAAAATGGTTTGGAATTTAGATACTTTCTGTTTGCACATTCCCAAGTACATAGTAAAATATAAACTTACCTTGCTCCTTTTGAAATCTTCGATATGTTAAAGAAAGTTTCAGAGTTAATGGAACATGATTAATGGGCAAACATTCCTATCCTTAAACAGCTGCATAAGAATACTCAGAATGGTCAATATTCCTTGCAATTTTTTACGAGTGTGTTTCTGCATAATGTTGTTATGTTGTGCTAGATATTATAATTCTGTTAACAGAAATCCAAGTTATAATGAGAACAGGTGGAGAGATAAAAGGACAAACTCTTATAGACAACTTCCCCCTACCCCAAATATCTCATTAGGGTTTTAAAACATAAAAGTCGTTCAATGCCATGATGTGGTGGCATTCATATATAATGTTCAAACAAAAACATTGCTTTCCTTCAATAAAAATTCATGCATCAACAAAAAAAATTAGAATCCACACACCCTCGGAATTAAAAATAACATTAATAAACAACCCTACAAAATTTCCATTCATCACATTGAGTGCATTAACATACAATCATACAAAAACAAAACTCAATTGCTGAGAGCAACCTTTGCATTATGAGCAGATGAAGAAAGAAAAAATATCCTTCAATTAGTTTTGACCTATGAATCAAGATGGATCTCATTTTCCAGACAACCATAACATGAGTTAGAAAAACTAGTAGGCGGACCCCTAATGCACAACAATAATTAGTTGAAACCCTAATATTGATTCAATTATTAGTAGAATAATTTTGAGACAACACAAGAAATATTTAGTACCTCAGCAAATGAATTATGCAGATTTAACTCTTCCTCAGTCGCCTTTTGTAGCTCACTTATGGCTTTTTTATCATCGTCATCATCTGCGCACTCCTCTGCCATGGTATACCTATATCCAACAAAATAAATAATAAAGAAACCCTTAAGACAAACTATTTAAATTTAAGCCTCCCTACTGTTGAGAAATATTCATGTAGACATCAGAAGTCAAAAACTGTGGAAATCTATGAAATGAAAACTTTGCACTAAAAGAAATCCACAAAAGGTAGTAGAACCAAAATTTTGAAAAAAAATCTATGCACCAAAAAACAAAAGGGACTAGAACCTATGAAGTGACACAACTTCTACAAGATTGTCTCTAGCAATGTTAGCATGGTTGTATAAAGTGATCTCCAAGCCCAGCATAACCACTACGTGCAAGTTGATTCTATGCCTATACACTCTTGGAAGAGACAAGAAAAGAAAAACTAGAGATTCGGCTTTGGTCTTATAAACATTCTTGGCTCTGTATATGTTAATGAAATCAGATCATTGCAAAACATGACCAATATTTTACCCTCAAAGAAAATTTTCGTTTCATGACCAATACTATGCCCTTGTTTAGGAGCAAAAATTTATTTTGTTCTATTGTAATAAGCACATTACTTACACAAAATCATGACTAGTTATGAGTTGTAAAGGTCAGACATGAGTAACAGTATCCCTAACACTAAAAAATAGATTTGTAGTACTATTTCCACAGGTTTTCATTTGCGTGAAATGTATCTAAAATCTTTACATTCAATACTCTTTGTTTAGCCAAAAACATTATTAGACGAATACGTGTGCTTACACAGAACCCTCAATCTTTAGATAAAATGCCATTTCATTCAGAAAACGACAAATCCATCAATCTTTAAATAAAGAAAGTAACAAAACGGGGATCTAAGAAGCACAAGAATTCATTCTTATGTGATCTTTGCTAATAATACAGCAACTGTGGAAATCTATGAAATGAAAGCTTTGCACTATAAAGAAATCTACTAAAGGCTATAGAACCAAAATTACAAGAAATCTATAGACCAGGAAAACAAAAAGGACTAGTACCAAATTACAAAGACCTCTAATACAACGCAATGAATCTGTATCAGTCGTATCAGTCTAAAACAATGAACCACAAACAGTTCTTTCTGTGTAACAGTGGCTTGTAAGATGCGAATATACTTATGAGGTAACACAACTTCTACAAGATTGTCTCTTAACAATGTTAGCATAGTTGTAAAAAGTGATCTCCAAGCCCAGTATATACACAACTTGCGAGTTTATTCTATGCCTATACGCTATTCTAAGGGACAAGAGTTGAAAAATCAGAGATTTGGATTTGGTTTTATAGACCTTCTTGATCCTGTGTATATTAATGAAATCAGACCATTTCATTTCATTTCATGACCAATATTTTACCCTCATCTAGGAGCAAATTTATTTATATTTTGCCGTAATAAACACGTTACTTGACTCAAAATCAAGACTAGTGATGAGTTTAATACTCAAGGATAGACGTGAATGATAGAATCCGTAACAGTAAAATAGATTTGTGGTACCATTTCTACGGTTTTTCATGTGTGACATATTTCTAGACATCTTTACATTCAATACTCTGTTTTACTAAATAGCTTATTACTCAGTCTTCAAATAAAACAGCATTTCATTTGGAAAACAACAAATTCATCAATCTTTTAATAAAGAAGGCAACAAAACCGGGATCTCAGCACCGCAAGAATTCACTCTTCTTTGATCTTTGCCAATAATAATACGTTAACTGAACAGAGGTCCAGGTTTGAATGAACAATGAAACAAAAACTTAAAAAGAGATTCAAAACTTACGCCTCGATGAATGCTTTCAGAAAATAGGCATCCTGCGAGATGTAATTACGAAATGATTCCGTACTTATAGTCCCTGCTGCCAGAGCCACCACAAACGGATTATACAAGGCAAAAGTGGACTCTCTCTTGGACATCGTCCATAATCTTCTGGCAACTCCAGTCTCATCAGCAACACCCATGGCAGAAGAAGAAGAACAGCTAAAACAACGCAAATTCGACTTATCGTTCGGGGAAGATACCAGATTCGCAGAGACAGTTCTCCTCCAAGCTGATTTTCCGCAAACTACACCAAATTCTGAGCCGACGAACAATCTTTTGCTTCCAAAAGGTTTCTCTACTGCACCAGCCAAATTTTCACCTAAACTTAAAGAAAGCACTCGTAATTTCGAGCCAAACAAACATTTCTCGCTTCCAAAGGCCCTCCGTGTTGATCCAGCCCTCACGAGTCCAAAAGACTCACTGTTTATCAAATTCCGTAGATATTTCAGCCGACCAAATGAATCACAAAGCAGCGAAGCACAATACATACCAAGAAAAATGCGCCACTCATGGATCCTCCGCAACTTTCAGCCCTAAGGAAACAATCCTCACGCTCCAAAGGATCTTTGCCGGTACGAAGCCAATCCGAACGGCAGAAGCGTCAAAAATTGTAGAAAAAAACGCTTAACTCAGACGCTTCCGTGAACGAATGATCCGGAATTTAATGGCACATAAGCCCTAGAAACCCTTGAGTCGGCTTGTGCGTCAGCTGCTTGGTTGCTTCCTTCTGGTGGGAGGAAGAGCGAACTTGGGGAGAGTGCCAGAACTCCTGAATTGCTCTTAATTGAGTCGGATAATGTCGTTCCAACTCCGGATTAATAGAGTTATTTAGTTTTTTAATTGGTAAGTTAAGATCGTAGGAGGGTTTACTCGGTTTATATAGGGTCCCACGGCTTTTGTTTCAAGTGAAGGAAAAAGTCGAAGCTTTAGACAATGCCTCCTGCGATTTAAGCAGGTGGGTGGAGGCCTGGTAGGCAGGCCGCCTCGTGTGTTACTGAAATTTGTATTTCCTCTTAATTTTTTTAAAACAAGCTTTTAGTTTAGGTTTTTGTTAATGTTTGTTATTAATTTATTTGGGTCATGTGGTTTGTTTGTTTTTTAAGGTTGGTATGAATTGATTAAGGGGTTGGGTATGGGTAATTATTTTAGTTTTAGTCTTATAGTAATATATTTTATTTTCATAAGATGATTTATGTAGTTGAAACACTTCGTTGGTGAGGTTGTCATTAAAGTTCAAATTTCGTTGGGTCATTGTGTTTGCAAGTTTTGTGCCTACGTTCGGTTGTTGCGCTCATGAGTTTGAATTTGTGAAGTATTTGGAAGCTTAAAAGACTGCCTATTACATATTAGATTTATATTATCTTTATATCAAATAAATATATAGTAGTGTTTTGGTATGTCTTAACCAATTCAATTTGTAGGTTTTGTAGTTTTGTTTTGTTTTTTTTCTAAAGTAAAAATGAAAGAAAGTTCGTAGTGAATTGAAGAGTTGTAGTTCAATTGGTTAGTACAATTCATGAGAATGATGGTGGGTGAATTTGATGGTCTGGATCGTCTTATACGCGGTTGCATAGTCAAAGGCAACTTTTGGTTTAGATGTGTTCTTACTCAAATTGTGGCAATTTGTGGCAAATATGTCAGCATTTATGTAATCTAATTTGTTTCCAATGACAAAAAAATGTTGGTGGTGAATCAAAGGGTTGTAGCTCAATTAATTAAGTACAATTGGTGGGGATGACAGTATGTGATAGAAAAGTCTTCCACCAAGATTCAAACCCCCAAAGGCACGTTTGAGGCAAGTTCTACCCTTGGGTGACTTCGATGGACTAGGTCCTCCTAAATGTGGTTGTTTGGTTGAAGACAACTTTTTGGTTCATATGTATTCATAGTCGAATTTTTATAATTTGCTATATAGAGATAGAGATGTGACATATATGTAATCCAACTTGTTTCCAACAAAAAGAAAAAGTTGGTAGTGGATAAAGGTTGAATTGACTATAAAGATGAATAGTAGTAGTAAGCATCCATTCATGTATATGTAACGTTTCTTTAATGTTTATAACAAAGAAGGATAAGTTGAGCTCATTATTGAAATTTATAGAAAGAAATAATTAGATAAGAGAAATTAATTAAATGATATTTTTATGATTTTAATAGATTTTAATAATTAAATATTAGTTTATAATAACTTGTTAGCGAATTTAATCATAAAATATCACTTTCCTAATTTGTAGAAAAAAATCATAAACACTAAAAACATTCACTTTTAGTGTCGATGCAACATGGGAATTCATTGGGCCTAGCATAAGTGAACAACATATCAAGAAAAATATTGCAATTTCATTCAATGATAGCTTTCAAAGAAAAACTAATGCAAAGATAATCATCAATATGCTTATATAATACACTTGATTGTAATGTATTTGGTCATTGTAGTGCCTCCCATGGTTGCATTATGTTTCTTGTTACTTTGATCTTAGACAAACTCTTATTGTATTATGTGATTATCTGCATAGGGAGATACATTCGATGACCGTACTTTATTTTGGTTACCAGTATCATGGTTGGTTCAAATGTAGATTATGTTGTTGTTTACCATTTTGATCATATATGCATGATGATGTTTTATTGATGTGGCATGATTCTTTATGATGATATTTGGGGTATTTTGTATTCGAAAATATTAGATTATATTGATGATGATTTTATCTCACTCCTGGCTATATTGTGTTGTATATGTTGATGGATATTTCATTGATGTTTGCCTTGTATATGCTCATATTGTCATAAATGGTTATTTTGATGTCTTTTATTTAAATGAAACGTTTAATTCCAATGTAATGTTTATTTAAATGATGTGTACATTGAGGAGTAGAAATGGAACGACCAGTGTAGTGGCATTCTTTATGTCTAATCCCATCACTAAAGTGTTAGTGTTTCATTAGACATTTTATTATTATTATTATATGTGCTTCAACTATTTATACTTTGAGCAGTTGCACTTGATGTTTGCGTGTTTCAGTGAGCACGTACCAGCCATCATTCTACCTGAGTTGTAGAATTTGAGTGTGTCCATATCCCTCGTAGTGGCATAGGAGATAGTATCATTAGTCATTCATTATTGAGCCAATATCATCCACGTATGGGCAATGTATCTTATTGTCATATTCTATTTGTTGAAGTTGAGAAATACAACCTCACATAAGCCAATGAACACATGCATGCAAATAATCAGTCACATCTAAGAAACCCCAAAACACACACAAAGGTGCTCTGAAAACTTGAAGCAATATAATGTGTAATTGCAATAATCTGAGTGAGAATTACAATGAGATCAATTCTCAATAAAGGAGATAAAAAAACCTCAAGCAAATCCCTCAAGGATGCATGCATAAAATAAAAGAATTATTAAATGCATGCATAAAATAAAATAAAATATTTTTTTTAATTTTTTTTGGGTCGGTAATCGCTTTTGACTGGAGCTTTGAACCAGTGGAGTCACAGTGGAGGACCCCATCCCTGCGGTGGTATTACAAATTTTTCCAAATCGTCAACACTTGAGCTAGTAGTCGATGTGGTATTTGGTCATCCGTCGATATGCCAACACCCTTAAAGGGGTCCCCGTTTTTATCTATCTGCCACCAATAATTGGCCTTCTTGTCATCCTATTACAATCTTTATCCCTCCAAAGGTAGTTTTGTGTCCTTCCTTATATCTCCCCTATGCAAAGACCACCAATATCGATGTCCACTCTTATCTCTCCAAGTGTCAACAACCACCTTATGTCCCCCACAACTCCACCTACTTATCTCTCCACTGATCTATGACCCTTACGACTCCCGAGATGACCACCTTATATCTCTCGCACCATTCACCTTATGACTCCTGCATCAACCTCCTTATGACTCCCTTCGGCTATGTCAGTGTCAACCACCTGATACCTCCCACACCATACACCTTATAATGCCTTTGGCTATATCACTAACGATCCCTTATGACTCCCGCGCCAAATCACCTTATGACTCCATGCCTATCTGTCACCTCCCTCCTAACCTCCACGTCGCCCAGTGCTTGCATATATCTTATGTTCCACCATGCCTGCTCCTTTATCAACCACACCTCAGGCACCGATCAATCATCCATTCCTCCATGTCACATCTGGTCAAAGGCCTGCGGTAGCTCCAAATACCTCCTCCTTTGTGCGCATTGGGCCACCATGCGATTCAAACCTAGATCACCCCTATCAATAAGGGCTCGCAATTACCATTGCATTATGAGCTCATGCTCAAAATAAAATAATTGTTAAATTCAAACTAAAGCTTCCTAAATTTAGATTAAGCGAAAAAAGTGACTTAATTAATTAATCAAGATTATTAAATTAATCAAGTTAAATAACCTTTTACTCTAACACCCCCCCCTCAAGATAAACTTAGGGAGTAGCTAAAAGGATAAGTGCATGAATGCAACTACATGCAAGAAAAAAAAACTTGGGTCCCGACAACAAGGCCTGATGAGGTACCTAATCAAAACCAAATCTATGTAAAGCGGAGAAAAAGGAGAAAACCCAGTGGGAAAAAGCTCCTCTCCTAAAAGAGATGAAATCATGCTAGAAAAAAAACATGAAGGAAGGAAGGCCTCACAAAGACCCCCCATGGACAACTTCCTTCACCCCAAGCATAGATCACAACTAAACATAGTGCAGTGTTGCCAAAGGTTTCATGAAGATGTCAACAACCTACTCCTCTGTAGGAATGTACTCCAAGACAAGTGAACCAACCTGAATCAACTTCTTGATGAAGTGCATGTGGATCTCAATGTGCTTCATTCATTGATGCTCCATTGGATTGCGGGAAATGGGTATAGCACTTTGATTGTCACACCAAATAATTGTGGGACTATTAGGAGGAAACCCAAACTCTGCCATCAATTGTCAAAACTATAAAATCTCCTAACTAGATAACATCGATGCTTAGTACTCAGACTTTATAGATGATAATGCAATAACAGATTTCTTCTTGCAAGTCCATGTGATAGGACCAGAACCAAGGCAAAAAACAAAGCTAGAAGTGGACTTTTGATCATTGACATCATTAACCCAATTTGAGTCAGTGAAACCAACAATGTGAGGAGCTCCTGATATGTAGTGAATGACATGGTATGTGGTGCCCCGAATGTACCTCAAGGCATGTTTGGTTGCTTGCCAATGACTCTCATGTGGATCATGGGAGAACCTAGAAATAAGGCCAACCACAAAGGAAAGATTAGGATGTGATTGCGTTAGGGACAAAAAACTCTCAACCAAGTGCCTATATAATGTAGAGTCTACTGAAGGAGTAGTGCAAGTGGAAGACATAATAGCACCCGACTGAAAAGGTGTGGGGGAAGGCTTGCAATCAATCATGCCAAATATCTGGAGTATGTCAAGAGCATACGTATCCTGATAAATGGTAATCTCATCTGAAGATAGAATAACCCGTAGACCAAGAAAATAGTGTAGAAGACTAAGATCAGTCATCTTAAACTGCTCCATCAATGCTCGTTGAACACTATGAATCATGGATCATGAGCTACCTGTAAGTATGAGATCATCAACATATAGCACAAGGATTGAAATATCAACATCTTGACGATGAATGTAAACTATGGGATTGGAAAGACAATGTGTGAAGTGAGAGGAAAGCAAAAAAGAGTCTATCTTCTCATACTAAGATCGAGGATCTTATTTGAGATAGTATAATGAAGGTCAAAGTTTGAAAACCAATGAAGTATCCTAGACAAATCACTAAGGATTCTCCATATAGATCTTCTCATGTAGGTCTCCTTGCAAGAAGGCACACTTCACATCCATCTGAAATACTATCCATCCCTATGAAGCTACGAGAGATAGTACAAAGTGAATGGAATTCATCTTGGCAATAGGAGAAAAGATTTTAGAGTAATCAATACCCTCACCCTAAGAAAACCCCTTCGCAACAAGATGTTCTTTGTACTTATCTATCGAACCATCTACGAAAAACTTGGTACAATACACCCACTTGCACCAAACCAACTTTCTTCCCTTAGGAAGATGACAAAGATACCAAGTATGATTATTCATCAAAGAAGGAAACTCATCATCCATAGCCCTATCCCACTCAGGGTGACCTGTCACCTCTGAAAACCTCTGAGGATCATCTAAAATGGCATGACTCAAGAGACTAGCACTAGATGTATGTGCATGTGTATGGCGGGAATCTGAAGGGTCACCTGCCATAGATCCAGTTGTCTCTACAATAAAGTGGGCCCACTTGAGTAAATTTTGTATATCTGGTGGTGGGGATGATGGTGGATCAACATCTTCATCATCCTTGAGAGATAAACAATCCTCAAGAGATGAAGAGGGAGGAGTAGGTAGTGAGGGATAAGCTGGTGATGGAGAATTTGTCTGAGAAAAGTGTTTATCAAACTAGACATCCCACCGAAATAAGACCTCACTGAAATCAAGTTCAAATAAATTGTATGCCTTAACATCCTCATAATAGCCAACAAATATGAGTGGTTGGCTCTTCCTCTCCATGGTGTTTTGCTGAGCATTTGGAATAAATGCCCAAGCCTCACTACCAAATACTTGGAATATAGAAACATTATCCTTGACATGGTTACAAGCCTCCTTAGAAATCATTTATCATAATGCCTTGTGATGCATTTGATTTTGTATATTATTGGAACAATTGACTGTCTCAACCCATAATGTTGACTCCATATCGTGTGACTGTATCATACAAGTGGCCATCTCCCATAATGTCTTATTCTTTCTCTCAACAACACCATTCTACTAGGGGGTGTAAGATACTATATATTGATGTTGCAAACCATGCTCAATGTAAAAATCTCTAAAACCTTGATTCACGTACTCCCCCTCATTATATATGTGTATCTTCCTGATAAAAAGACTAGATTGCTTCTCCCCAAATATCTTAAAGATCCTAAATGAATCAAAGACATCAAACTTGTACTTAATAAAGTACACCCATGTGTTCTTGGAGAACTCATCAATAAATGTTAACCCTTGAAAAAGAAGAAGTCAGAAAGGACATGAGGTAACTATGTACTAAATCCAAGGGTTTCTTAGCACATGTGTGATGTAGAATCCAAAGTCTAGTTGTTACCGATTGTCAGCTTGACTCTGCTTCAAGGTCTCTTAATGGACCTTATAGGGTATTATCAAACCCTAACTTGAGGAAGTCACTAAGATCTTCACCTCAAGTTCTCTAGACCTAGTTCTCACCGTAAAGATACTATTTCATGTTGTGGAATCTATTAGGATAGATCCACCCTCCAATCTTAACCGACTGGTTCAACCTGAACAACACAATTATACACACTGCACATGGAATCCATCACAAAATGCTCAAGATGATTCTCCAAATGCTCTCTCTATATTCACAAACTCTAATCTATTATAAAATATAATATATTCCTCTCTTCTTCCTATTCTTACTCTCTTACAAAAGCTTTCAGCTATATATCTATCTCTCAGAAAATATCTCCAAAATATCTTGTGCTCTTTAACAAAGTCAACCACCTTGCACAGATGGCATGGTCGAGCCATAAATGACCCTCCCATCACTAGAATAGGTGTCACTATCCATCAAAGACAAAAATGACATGAGACGAGCTATTTTAGTTGACCCAGCTAGTCACAAACGTCACATCCCGTGTTTCCTGGGTCGTTAACCAACATAACCGAGCAACAGACTGCCATTATCGAGCACCAGTCCCGAGCATCAAAATAAACTTTGCCTCCAATACCTGAGCGCTATTCAACAACCTGAAATTTGCAAGCAACCCGAGCAACACCACCGAGAAACAACCTCGAGCACCAAGTGTAACCCAAGAGACATTACCGAGCATTCTGCACAGCATACCTAGGAAACCTAGTGTAAAATGAGCAAGATTCTCGAGTAGCATTATCAAGAAACAGAGCTACCCGAGCACCAGTATAACTTATTTCCACATTACCAAATCTCGGTAGCTAGAGCTTTAGTTGGATTTCCAGAGGTTTATCAGCTACCTCAACACACACTTAAACTAGAAAACAACTATTTAGCAACTATGGTGTTTGTTCACCGATTGACCTCGGTCATTACAAGGATGGTAGAACAAAACACCTTACAAATCAAAAATGCTTTCTATCCTAGAAATGTTGCTAACCTTAGGTGCTCCTACACCAATGTGGGTCTACCCATCGGAAAAGAATCTTGGTGATATTTTCCAAGAACACATCCTTGACAAACACCACCAGTATAGGAAATATGAGGGAGCCCAATCACAAGTGCCTAAGTACTCATTTGCTATAGATATATGCAATTAGCATGGTCAACATGCTCATTCTAAAGTCCACTTACTATGTTTGCATGAGCTATAAGAGATGAACCTAGACCATCTATCATCTTAAAGTCATCAAATTTGTATAAGAAAGTTGCATAATCAACACTCCTAGTACCCAAAACCAGATCATGATCATGAAGGTCTCTAATAACCACATCATGTGGTGAGAACTCCAGTGTCTTACCAATGCCATAGTGGAATATCTAATAGATAGAAAGGAGGTTCGTCAAAATATTAGGAACAAATAGAACATCCTAAAGACAACCACCATCCAATGAAACAGTATTTGAACCCATAATTTAAAGTTGTGTAGACTCACCAATTGCAATATGTGAAGTGCCACAATGAGAAAGTGTAGTGATAAACTCTTGAGTGTGTGCCATATGGTGAGAAGCACTAGAATCTAGAATCCAAGTGGCTCCTGAAGGCAATGCTCGAGAATAAAGAGCATGACCTTTCCCTTTGGATGGGGAAGGTGACTAATTTGATGTGATGTGATGTGTTGGAATTATTGGAATGATGTACTGAGAGGGGAGGGGTGAATCAGTACCTCTAAAACTTTTTATGTGATTGGCCCATTAATCTTTGTGTCGTCAGATTTGTATACACCTATCTATCTATTCATCTTTGATTATGTATGTGTAATCATAATATAAGTTCTTTATATGTATAAACATTCAAGAAACATTCATGAAAATAAATAACACAACATATGATATGATATCACATAAAAATCCTGTTAGGAAGTAAAAACTGCAGTGGGGATGTCTACCCACAAAGCTTCACTATCTACAGATAAGAAGGGAGCCGATAAAGGCTTACAAATGATCACTTTTGATGATCTACCCTGTTAAGAGTATTAGAGTGGAGACCTGTTAGGATCTACTTCGTTTGAAGCTTTAGCAACACCGTTAGGTGTGCACTCTGTTAAGAGATTTATCAA
>MU224537.1:1091804-1127420 GCA_018584345.1 Thuja plicata | reverse complement strand
TCTAGATCCAAGGTTTACAACTTGACCTTGATCTTTAGTTAGATATGTTTTAGATCCATTAGGATGCTTTAAAACATTTACAATATGCTTGATTGACCCTCAAGTTAAGATTTAAAACAAATAAAAACTCTATAAATAGAATTACATTGCTTTATCTGACGTGTAAAGTCAGATCCACTTTTTGCGGGTCCTTTAACTGACTGTCAGTTCTAATGGTCAGGCTACTCTATAAGTCTGTCAGTTTTCCTCTCCGTCGGTGTTCCTTACTTGAGTTGTTCATTAGGTATGCCTTTTCTTCTCTATCGACGATGTTCTCAAAATTGTATCATCGATTATGCTTGTCGTCGGTAATTTCTATACTTAGCATTTTCACATTAGACATTTTGTCCTGTCGGGTATGCTTGCTATCCACCGGTTATGCTTACTGTCCACTGGTTATGCTTATACCAATGACCTTCATCATGTTTTTCCCTTTAAGTATACTAATGGAAAAACTCAATGTCATCATGATGTTGCTACATGGCCTCCTCTAAAGCCTTTAATCAATTCCAACACCTTGAAATCGGATGACCTTACTTGCCACATAAACTACAAGGATCACCTGATTTCTTCTTAGGCTTGGAGGAAGACTCACCAAACTTCAAAGATTTACCCTATTTAGGGTTGGATTATGGTTATGAAGTATACTTTGGTGGTGGCTTAGAGGAACTCTCACTGCATGTTATCCTGGAATAGCATCCAACTATGTGAGCTTGGAATAGTCATATGTCAGTCGATCGTTGAATACCTCAAAGGTAGGCATGGAAAATCGTGGACCCAAAACATCCATGGTGGAGTAGAATGTAGAAGAAAATATATGAAATGAACCTCAAAGATTTGAGAGAATCAGGTATATACACTCGGTGTTTTTTTGTTCTTACCACAACCTTGTAACAATGATCGCAGTGATTTGAATTTCATCAAGAAATCCTTAATAGATGGAAAAGAGTCATGTGCCAAAGAGGTCAAATTTACCTCTATCTGAAGTATCTTCAACTAATTAGTGATGCCAAAAAGATCATGAAACTTGGTCCACATGTCCCAAGGTTTAGTGCAACCATCAAGGTAAAACAAAAATACTATCTGAAATGTTTGGGTAAAGCATCCCCATGGCCTCATCCATTATTTTCCTATGTTGTATGACCTCAAACGGGTGAGTCAACTAAGGTTGAACCTCATCCAAACATGACCATAACCCCCTTGACATGATAAGGCAATCATAAGTGCCTTCCAAGTATGATAATTATGTAGATTAAGAGGCTCAATAGAGGAAGGGTCCATGTGAAAAAGAGGAAAAATACCCCCCACAATACAAGAAACCAAATCATAACACAAATCTTAAAGTTGGAAAGTGCAAAAAAGAAAAAAGAAACACTAATGACTTATCTTTGTGTACTTGGTGAAAATTTTGATGAAAATGACTACATATTTGGAAAGAGCATTGAAACACCTTTCCAATGCCTATTTGTTTTTAAAAAATGGAGTCTGGATGCAAAAGTAATTCCCCGGGAAGGGAAAAAACAACTTCTAACTTTGACTAGTAGACAACCCTATAAAACACCAAAATAAAAAAACCCCACTTGCACCACTGGATCGGGATAGGAATCATATTTTTTGTGATATCTCATTTGTCCAATTTTGATACTGCATGAGAAAGTTATCGCAAAAAATCCCAGTATGCTAAAAAAGGTTTGCAAATGAGTCCTAGTGGCTCTGTGGTGGTGCTCGGGTGGCAGAACGGTGGCAAATTGGCGGCCCGTAGGAAAGGCCGCGATGGCAGGCTGATGGATAGAGTCATGGTGTTGGGATGAGGAAGGGGTGATGCATCCAAAAAAGACAAGTGACAATGGAGGTTTTGGAAGCTGCATGCGGCAACACTAATTAAAGTCGTAGATAATGGTTGTGCTGCCCATAAGGTCACAATGGGCTCTTAAGATCTACGAGCTCTTTGGAGCTATGATTTTTATGTGGTCATAGGCCAATGAAAATTAGTCCCCCATAGACAATCATGTAGTGTTCACGCTGAAATCAAAATAGAGGATCATCCACAAATCACAGATCAAACTAGAGATAGAAATATGAAGTTAATGAGTGAGGAATTAGCGCTAATACCCCCTAAGTCTAACTAAGAAGATTAAATAAAGTTAAGAGGAAACAAGGAAAATCCAGTGGGAACAAACCCCCACCCCTCAAAATCATAGTAATAGAGATGCGAAAGAAAATCTTTTGTGACAAGAAAATTGTGGACATCTGTCGAATGTTAACTGCCATAGTGTTGAATGAATAGACTCCCCTGAAACCAAGATGAAGACCAGGATCAATCTACATGAGCTCCCTTAATGAAACTACTCGAATAATGAGCAAATGGAAAACAAAGGTAAAACATATATCAATCAAAGATACAAAAGACAATAATCTGCATAGACGCCCCCAAACAATGAATAGATTGCAAAGGAAAAACATTTGTAAGTTTAGGATACAAATGACACATGACTTTGTATAAGTGACCCCAATGACACTACTCAAACATGCAAGAACAAATTGCTAGTTGAAAATGCAGGTGCCAATTGTCAAAAAATAACTGATCAACTATGGAACTAATGAAGCATTCACGCGAACAATAAAAACCCCTCATAATAATAATAAAGGAGAAGCATGACAAGTCCACTGAAATGACATGCCACTAAAGAGAAGATGAAGAAAAGGCTCGTGCAAAAAGAGCATGACCATGGCCTGTCTCTGATGCAGAATTTGGTCCAACCTCAATTGTCATGATTGGTCAATACAAGCCTCTACTTTTGGGCTTAAGTAAAATCTTTGCCTTCCATTCAAAATAATTGTATGATGTAAGAAGAGAAAAGGCTGCAAATCCATTCTTTCAAGATCTGATGTTTTGTACCTACAAAAAATAATTAACTCTCCTTCCTAACTCCTAAGCTTCGATACCATGTTGAAATCGAGAAATACAACCTCACAAAACCCAGTGAACACTTGCATACAAATAACCAGTCACATCCAAGAAACCTTAAAAATACACAAAAGGTGCTCTGAAATTCTGAAGCAAAATAATGTGTAATTGCAATAATCAGAATGAGAATTACAAAGAGATCAATCCTTAATAAAGAAGATCAAAAAACCTAAAGCAAAACCCTAAAGGATGCATGCATAAAATAAAAGAATTATTAAATGCATGCATGCATAAAATAAAACAATTATTAAATGCAAATTTTAAAGCTTCCTAAATTTAGCTTAAGTGAAAAAGGTGACTTAATTAATTAATCAATATGATTAAATTAACTAAGTTAAACAAGTTTTTACTCTAACGATAACCCTCCAGTATGTGTTGGAAAATCCAGATTTCATAATGCATTTGTGATAGACCAGTATATGTTTGTACATTTAGAGTCCTGTAGTAGTCGCGGTTGATTTAAAATTAAATACTAATTTTTATGTGTTTGGGGATTAATTTTAATTACCGACTAATTTGTCATAGTTGAATTCCACTTAGTTGGAATTGAATTAACTGATTTTCAGGAAGTCTATAGTTCACCTAATTATTTAAGTTACTTTTATTATATTAGTCTTTTGACCTTTTTGGCCAAAAGTGCCTTTTATTGGAGGAAATAAAATCATTCCTCACTTGTTAATTTGGAAACTTTGTGATTTTGCTCCAAAATTGTGTGGAGAAAATCATTGTTTTTCTCATTGGGTTTGATCCAGATGTCGAATCCTTGTGGGTAGCAGCTCGTTGGAATCATGTCGCAATTGCTCTCGTTCCTATGGGGTCATTCATGATTTTGGGGACAATTTATTATTTTCTGCCCATTTCCATATTTCCAGCTTGGTGAGAGGTAGGGCTCTCGTTGTTTTATTCATCTCTTGTCTGTTTTAGTTGATTTTTGTTTGCTTTTGCATTGTGGGATGATAATTAGCAGTTTTCCCACTTTCCTTTCTATTTATTTCACTCGATTGGGTTTGTATGATTATATGAGGTTTTTAGATTGGAATTTTCTACCATGAGGTTGTTGGTTTTCTCCCACAATGTTGAAATTGAGATTTTATTAGATTTTTGGGTTAGTTGGACCTTAAGAACAAATGGGTTTTTAATTTTATAGTTTGGCTTCAAGTTTGATTTTTGGACTTTTTTGTGGGTGCGTCATTTTGCATGTCATCGAGAACTTGTTTGTCGCAATGTCTAGCATGATTGAATTGTTGGAGTTAGTAGTAATCCATGTTTTTAGTAGGATTGTGGAATCAGAATGTATAGAGGACATTCTGGGTAATTGCTATTACAATCCGAACTTACCCTTTTAATGTCAAAATGTCAATTTTCATACTTTGTCAGATTTTGCCATAATTAGGATATCTTATTATTTTTGAGGTTTGTGAGCATTTCTCACATTTCCATGAGATTTTGTTGGATTCTCTCAGAATCCAGACTCCTGGCATAGTGGTCAATGGAGTAGTTTGGTATTTGTGCCTTTTTTATTACACTTGGTTGTCTGTCTTGAGTGTTTGGGAGTGCTTTATCTTCAGATTATTGTTTTCATGTTTGTTGATACTTAAGTCATTCTATCCTTGGTGTAGACCAAGTAGACGATATATTTTATGATCTTGTCCTCAGTGTAGACTGAGTGGACTATTATGGTTATTTTGGCCTTGGTGTAGACTGAGTGGACTATTATGTTTATTTTGGCCTTGGTGTAGACTGAGTGGACTATTATGGTTATTTTGGCCTTGGTGTAGATCAAGAGGGCGGGGTGTTTTGCGTGTGTCCTTGGTGTAGAACAAGTGGGCAAAGCCTTGTTGTTTCATGTCCTTGATGTAGTCCAAGTGGACAATTCATTGTGTTTCTCTTCATCTTATGATGTTGAGTCTTGGGACTAGGAGCGTTGGGTAGTCATGGGGAGTAGCTCCTTATGTGGATCCCGACCCGTAAGTGGCTAGTATAGGGCACATCAAGGAGTTCTTAAAAAGTGAAAATATAATTAAAATGAATTGGGAATAACATTAAAGAAGATTAAGTATGATTAAATGGATACCATTGAATCCTCAGATATCAAGATTGACCCATGCAGGTGGTAGATGGTATTGTAATCCTCAGATGTCAGTGATTGACCCATATGGGTAGAGGAAATCATTGAATCCCTGGATGTCATGAGTGACCCATGTTGGTGGTAGACGATACTTGAGTCCTGGATGCTAGTATTGATCTATGTGGGTATGGATACTCCCTATGGTTAGTACTCTCGTGTCTAGGTCCAGTAGCAGTGAATATGACCCTATTGTTTTGCATGTTAAGTATTGCATTGTATTGCTCTTGGAAATTAGTTCTCATGTTGAGTGTTCTCCAGGTATTATCATTGTATCCTGCAATCTTGTATTGTATTGGATATTTGTTCTACCTTTGAGTTATGCATTTATTGGCGTGCTTCTAGCCATATATGGTGTGTGTGTGTGTGTGTGTGTCCCATGTATTTGTAGTTGGGCTACTATCTCCACGAGCATGGTGTGGTAGCCCCGAGGGTTCCATATGGTAGGGTGGCATTGCACTTTATCACTATTGGGGACCGGTGTATAGGTGGTGGATTCCTTTCTTGACAAAGATACTTAGTATTGAGTGACCGATACTTTTCCCTTATCTCTTCCATTTATTTATGTATATGATATTTATGCTTATGCTCATTAGAGTAGTTTCTTTGTGTTAATGCATTTATTGTTATCAAGTGAGTATTGCCTCGATTTGTGTGTATTTGATACTCCCTTATGTGGAACAATCTTATATTTTAAGTCATACATTGGAGTCAAAAAGCCCACCCAATTATCGAACTAAGAAAACCCCATGCCAAACTATTTTTAGGCCAAATTGCACTTTGTAAGGCAATGTACACATATATTACACAATTTAGAGCATATAAACTACAAAGTAGCACATATGACCTACATTCTAGCGCATAGGATGAAAGTTTCAATGCATATGATCTAGTGCATATGAAACGGTGAGAACTTCCCAAGGGTTTGGCAGAAAAGTAATTTAATATTTGGATACCCTTTTCCCTTGGGATACTTTTCAAGTACTCACAGTAGAAATTTTGATTTAGTATGTTGTGTTTATCACCATTTTACTTCTTTGGGATTAAAATGAACTATGTGTTTAGTATGCACCGAGGATGAGCTTGTCTCCTTGATTAACAACCATTGACGATGGTCTGATCTTGATCCACGAGTTTCATGGACGTGTTTTGGACTCTCATGGGATAGCTTGAATGTGTCTTTTCCATTCTTGTTAAGGGTTTGGATTTGTCATGGAACCTTTGGAAGTGGTTTATTCTTTTGCTTGTGCATGATCATTGATGTTATATTTATGCCTATGGATTTGTTAATTATTGCACTATGTTATGGATGTTGTATCTTAATGTTTCAAAAAAAATATTAGTGCATATTTGACCCATTGTTTCCAAGGGTTCCTTGGAAGTGCATTACATTTGGTATTAGAGCCCATGTTCATATGTTGGGGTCTCTTTGTTATGATCCAATTGTGTTGGTGTGAGTGATGTGTGGTTTTATTATTATCTCTTATGGTTATCATTTATTGCTCATTGCCTTAGTATGGCTTGTAGGCATGTTATATGAGATTTGATTTATATCTTATTTTCTCTGAAGGATCCCTCCCAGGAGTGGGTGTGGTCGATGGAATACCTATTAAGATGACCATGAAGAGGAACACCATGAGGAGGAACATTGTGAAGAGGAACATCAGGAAGAAGAGCAACATGAGGATCACCATGAGGACCATAGAGAGGGTCATGGTGGTAATGATGGAAATCCCCAGTTAGTTCAGTTGCTATAGGAGCTTATCAATCTGTTGGGACCTTGTCAGGAGGAATATCGCCATGAGGATTCTTAGTTATCCGATCATAGAGAGGAAGAGGAGAGGAGAGAGTGGGATCATTCTCATACCCCATCTATCTCTAGAGTAGAGTATAGGAGAGACAGGGAAGTGGTGGATGAGTATGCTATCTGTGCTGGACATATTAGAGACCTTATGAGGTCTTTTCCACCTTTGTTTGATGGTTCTTGTAGTGGTACAAAGGTTGATACTTGGTTATTTGATCTTGGACGTTGCTTTTCTATGCACTTATATACGAGCAACACTAGAGCTTGGTGTTCCATTATGCACCTTAGGATCTTTGCATCTACTTGGTGGTGCATAGAGGATCAGAAGCTCTAATTGGATATTGCGACCATCTCATGGGATATTTTTGAGGAGCAGTTCTGTGAGTATTTCCTTTTTTATCAGTATTGAGAGGCACGTGCTGATGAGTTTCATGACCTCTGATAGGGGACTATGATAGTGGATAAGTATGAGCATAGGTTCTTTGAGTTGATGTAGAATTCTTGTTACACCAACAATGAGCCTATGTTAGTGCAATATTTTATTCGGGGCCTTAATAGTCATATTGCAAGGGAGGTTTGTATGCATCAGCCCAGCACACTTGCACTTGCTTCCGAGAAGGTGAGGTTTTTAGAGGGTAACATTTCTAGAGGTTTTAGTAGTAGGTCAGGAGCATAGGTTCATAGTTCTCATCCTTCTAGTTTAGGTGCACAAAGTACACATGTACAACCCACAAGTTCTTCTTGAGCATATTCAACACCTCCTAGGATAGGGCATCAATACTAACATAGACAAAGACCTTCTCAGGATCTATTCTAGAGGCGGGGCTCTAGTAGTCACAAGTAAGGTCACCATGGTGGTTCACATCATAGGGAAAGATCTCATAGTCAAGCATTAAGGGGTGCACCATAGGGTGGTTAATGGAGCTCCAATAAGGGCAATTTCTTTCAGTCGAGTGTACCCTTTGCAAGTCATGGTAGTGGAAGAGGGGCTTGTTTTTCTTGTGGAAAATAGGGTCATATTGTTGTGCATTTTCCTTAGAGGTCATTTTCAAGACTAAGCCAGAGGGCAATTATTTCTGAGCCTACCATTGGGGATGCAAGTAAATCTCATCAAGTTTTGTGGTGGATGATAACTGTCAAACTGAGCCCCAGGGTGTTGTTTTTAAGACTACAGGTGTATTACATGTTATATCTACCTCTATTTTATTTTATTTCAGTGCTTCATATTCCTTTATTTCCCCCTTCCTTGTTGAGCGATGTGGGCTAGTGGCAGCATGGCAGGTTAATAGTTGATAGTTTGAGTTAGCCACGGGTTCTAGAGCGGTCACGGACTCCCTTGTTCATGTTTTGTGTGTTGGATTTGGGAAACTTCACCACCACCATAGATCTATGTATCCTACCCTTGGGTTTTTATGATATTATTTTGGGTATAGATTTGTTATCTTCCCACTAGGCGAGAATAGATTATCGATGCAAGTTGGTACTATGTGTGGATGACACAGGTGGGCATGTTGAGCTTGTAGGGGTCCAAATACCTATTTCACTTATCATGATCACATACTAAGTAGAGTATGAGACAGGGTTGTTAGTTGTTTGTAGTCTTTATTAGTGACCTTGATGAGGTTGAGTTGAGAGGTGTCTCTTGATGATCACCCATTACTTCCCAATTTTTTTAATGTGTTTTTGAGTGAGATTCCTGGTATGTCGCCGCAATGTGACATATATTTTTGTATTGATCTCATTTCCAGAGCTAAGCCTATTTCTTGGGTACTTATCGTATGACCACTTAGGAGTTGAGTGAGCTCTAATTACAGTTAGATGATTTTTTGGCTAAGGGCCATATTCAACCTAGTTTGTCCCCTTGGGGTGTACGAATCATCTTTATAAAGAAGATATATGGATCCTTGTGTTTGTGCATCGATTACCAATAGTTGAATAAGGTGACTATGAAGAACCAATATCCCTTTCCAAGGATTGATGATTTTTTTTATTAGATGAAGGGAATGAGAGTGTTCTCGAAGGTAGATCTTAAGTCAGGATACCATCAACTTTGTATCCATGAGGCGAATATTCATTGTACATCTTTTTGCACTTGATATGGGCATTATGAGTTTATCATTGTACCCTTTGGATTAACCAATGCACCATCAAAATTCATGATTTTGATGAATAGTGTCTCCTACACCTATCAAGTGACAATTTTGTCTTTGTTGTTTTTGATGAAATTTTAGTGTATTCGAGGACTATGGAGGAACATGAGGGTCATTTGTGTTAGGTTTTGCAATGTCTATGTGACTACCAATTGTTTAGGAACCTAGCCAAATGTGATTTATTCTAGGTTGAGGTTAGATATTTGTGCCATATCATCTCTAGAAAGGGTATTTTGTATATCCTTCAAAGATCCAGGCCATTATGGATTGGCTAGCGTTGACCAGTCTTCCTTAGGTTCGTAGTTTCATGGGTTTGGCCGGTTACTACCATCGATTCATGAAGTATTTTTCCTAATTGGCTCATCCTATCACTTCTTCTCAGAGGAAAGGGAAGAAGTTTTTTTGGTCCATGTAGTGTGAGTTAGTGTTTCAGACTCTTAAGGAGTGTTTGACTAGTGCACCTATCTTGGCAGTGTCAGATCCTGCAGGTGAGTTCATGGTGTGCACTGATGCATTGTTGGAGGGAGTGGGGGAAATTCTTATCCAAGAGGGATGAGTGATTTTATATGAGTACAAGAAGCTTAAGGATCATGAGATGAACTACCCCACCCATGATTTAGAGTTAGTAGTGATTGTGAATGCACTAGTGCGCTAGAGACATTTTCTTTTGGGTCACAGGTTTGAATTGCATAGCGATCATCGTAGCATGTAGTATATCTTTTCTCAGTCAAACCTAAATGCACGACAATGAAATTGGATGGAGTTCCTTTGTAAGCATGATTTTGATGTTCATTACATCAAGGGGAAGGAGTGTTAGAATAACTAAGAGGGGGTGAATCAATGGCCTTTAAAAACTATTCCTTTATATCCAACCAAAAACTTATCACTCAAATATAATACCTTCAGTTATCTTACAGTCCCAATTTCATCAAGAGGTATGCCATAAATAATCTTAACAAATATAAACTTCTTGGTAAGATATATTGTTCATCTTTTTTGGACTTTATCGAGTAGCAACAAATAAACTTAGTGTTAACTGACCAATCCAGTTTCAATAATGTGTAAAACAAAATATCAATGCAATGAAAAATATACACATTTGACACATAAATTTTAATGTGGAAACCCAATATGGGAAAAAACACCTAGGACCAGTAACCCAAAATATTTTCACTCTTCTAAAGTGAGCTCAGTGAAGAGCCAACCTTGTTAAAGGTTATAATACACACTATTAAGTGTGACCTTGTTAGAGGATTTAAAACCAATAGTTTGTCTTTTGACCTAACACACACTATGTTTTCAACAAGAAAACCTTTTTATACTCTTGCGTATCTCAATACAATAAGGATTGTTAAATCCCACCTGGTTAAGAGATTTTCTGAATCAATGGTTAAACTGATACAGTAAATGATCTATTCAAAATACAACTTTGATTTGTAAATATTCTGATCTATCGTTAGTCCAATAATACCTCTCTGATCAATATATACTTTAGCTCCTTTTCTTTCTTTCTTTATTCTGTTAGGTGAATGCTTTGTCCTCTGTTGCTTAGTGTCTGTAGAATTCCTTGGCTTTGTTCTTCAACCTGTATGATCAGATTTGCATGAAGAGTTCTATCTTCACAGAAAATATACTTTGCATTCCTCTCTTTTATAATGAATTCCTTGTCTCTTTATATAGACATGATTAGCCGCTCAATCTCCTTGTTTTTTTCATAGATATCTTCTTGATCCATAAAACTCACCATGATTTTCTTTAACCCGTAAATCTCTCCTTTAGTTTTATTTTGTAAATCTCTCCTTGATAACTGTGAATAAAACACACTTTTAATATCCTTCCTTGCTTGAGTTTAATTGATCTTTGATAATAAAATAATCAATTAGTCAATCCCTGAATTCTAGCTCTACCAGCTAAGCAATTTTTTCATTCTTTAACTCCAGTTATGGTTGGTCATTAAATTTTTCTCGGTAACACTTGCTCGATTACTATTGTGCTTGATATACACTGTGAATTACTCGGTGTATACAGACCTTTTATGTTTTACCGACCACATAAAATTTGTCTCTTCAGATCTTCAAGGTTATGACAATATTTGTATGAACAATCCAACCATATCAAGTTGACATCAATGACAATACAATAAATTAACTAATTCAATGTCTTGCATTCACTTTTGAAGCTCGGTGATCATGAAATTATCATCTTCAAGCATTCAATTAGTTATAGTTCATCAATCTCTCCCTTTGGCATTGATGGCAACACAATATGAAATATGTAGTATAAAACATGCCATAACATACCAAAGTTAATGTTCTATAACCGATTCAAATATCCGAATCTCAATAAGATCTTCTAGCTTAGATTTAATATGTTTAGTCACTACAAAAAATTGTTTACCATACAACCCTCCCTATAGATTTGATCGTGATGTGTGTTTTCCCTTTCTTCATTCCCTTCAATGGATAGGTGTAGCAATTTTGTCTTCTGATTCTGTCTCTCCCTTTCTTGTAGAATCTCTTCTCCAATTCTCTCCGTTTGATGGATGTTTATTTTATTGATAGTAATCTTTTGATATTCTATCCCTTTGTGTTGTAGAATCTTTGTAGAATTTCTTCTCCCTGATGGATATTTCACTAAATCTTTCTCTCCCTATGAAAACAATGCCAAACAAAAATATACAACTTTGTAGTAGCCAACAATATCTCTGGTGTGTGGTTCAGATAAGTACCTTTAGTGTACTGATATATCATTACAGTCCATATCTTAGCTTGCATCAACATGATTAATCTTCTGATAATGTGTAGGGTGATGCAACCTCCTAGTTATCTTAGTGACTAATAGACAAGAGATGAACCCCTAGTCTATTCCTTAGGTATTCAAATGTATCTTTTGGCAATGGTTTTGTGAAGATGTCTGCTAGTTTCTCTTTGGATTGTACATATTCTAGCATTACTTGTTTCTCTTGTACTTGTTCCCTCAAGTAATGATACTTAATAGATATGTGCTTTGTCTTAGCATGAATCACAGGGATCTTTGACATGTTTATAGCACTTGTATTATCACAATAGATAATTACTAGGTCAAGAATTTCCTCATTCATACCTTTCAGCAATTGCTTGATCCATGCAATGTTGGAACAATTTGCAGCAACAACTACATATTTTGCTTATGCAATTGATTGAGATACGCATTTTTTCTTTTTACTTATCCATCTGACAAGTCTGTCACCCATAAAGAATGCTCCTCCTGTAGTGCTCTTTCTATCATCTATGTTTCTAGCCCAATCAACATCAGTATAAACTTGTAGCTCAATTTTTCCTTCTTTATTGTACCACAAACCATAGTCTTTAGTACTCTTCAGATATCTCAAAATTCTTTTAACAATAGTCATGTGTGATTCCTTAGGGTTAGCAGAGAATTTTGCAACTATACCAACTGCATGTGCTATATCGGGTCTAGTGTGTACAACATACATTATTTTACCAATCATAGATTTGTATGAGGTCTGATTTACCTCGGTTGTCTCATTTTCCTTTGTCAATTTGCATCCAGTTGCCATAGGTGTTCCAATTGGTTTGGAGTCCTCCATCTTAAATATCTTCAAAACTTCTTTGATGTATTTTGATTCTGTGACGTAGATGCCTTCATCCTGTTGTATAATCTGTAGACCAAGAAAAAATTTGATCTCTCCAAACATTGAAATTTCAAATTATTTTATCATTTCATTAGCAAATGACTTGCATAACATATCATTACCTCCAAATATGATATCATCAGCAAATATCTCAGCAATCAAAATCTTATCATCAGTATCTCCTTTCAAATATAGATTACTGTTATCACTTGTTCTAACAAATCCAAAAATAATGAGATAAGAGTGAAGTCTTTTATACCATGCTCTAGGTGCTTGTTTCAATCCATACAAGGCTTTGTGTAGTTTAAAAACCATGTTCCTCTTGTTAGGGTCAACAAACCCTTCAAGTTGTTCAATGTATACTTCCTCTTCTTGTATTCCATTTAGAAATGCAGATTTAACATCCATTTCATATACTTTGAATCCTTTAAAAGCAGCATAAGCAAGTAGAATTCTTACTCTTTCTAGTCTAGCAATGGGTGCAAAGGTTTTTCCATAGTCAATACCTTCTTCTTATACATACCCTTTGTATACTAGCCTTGCTTTGTTCCTTGTGACTTCTC
Organism: Thuja plicata; assembly: GCA_018584345.1. Classification (NCBI taxonomy): domain Eukaryota; kingdom Viridiplantae; phylum Streptophyta; class Pinopsida; order Cupressales; family Cupressaceae; genus Thuja; species Thuja plicata. The sequence continues at coordinate 1,114,137 of MU224537.1, read as the reverse complement.
CATTCTCATTAAGTTTGTTTCCAAAAATCCATCTGGTGCCAATGACACTTTTTTCACTCAGTCTAGGTACTAATGTCTATGTTTTATTCTTCTCAATTTGTTCAATCTCTTCGTTCATTGCACTAACCCATTCTTGATTCTCAAGTGCACTATTAACAAATTTAGGCTCAAAATCACAAATCAAACATCTATTGTTAAGTGACTTACTTCCTGTTTTCATTCATGCTCTTTTTTCCCCAATGATCTAGTCCTGTGGATGGTGTCTTCTAACATATTTAGTACAAGTTCAAATCTTTGTTCTTCATTTTGATCTTCATCACTCGGTTCAACATTGTGAGCATTTTCCCGATTCTTGATGTGTGCAGCCTATTGCTTGGTTGTATTGTTCTGTTTCTCAGGCAAGGTGTTAGGATCTTCAATGTAGACAAATTTGTTGTAATCTTCAGGTTCCTTTCTTCTTTCTTCATCATTTTTCTCAGAAAATTCATCCATTTTAACATTTTCACTCTCAATGATTTTGTTAGAAGATTTGTTCAGACATTTATAAGCTTTTCTTTTAGTGCAATATCCTAGAAATATTCATTCATCACTTTTAGAGTCAATTTTCCCATTTCTATCATCTTTTAGTAGATAACATTGACTTCCAAAAAGTATAAAGTAACTCACATTTGGTGTCTATCCATACCATATCTCACAAGGTGTCTTATTTGTGTCTTTCTTCAATTGAACTTGGTTCAGTGTATAGATAGCAGTACTTACAGCTTCTCTCTAGAATGTTTGTGTGATGCCTTTTTCAATCATCAGTGTTTTGGCACAATCAACAATTGATCTATTGCTCCTTTCAACAATGTCATTTTGTTGTGGTATTCTCGGTGCAAAAACTTGTCTTGTAATCCCATGCTCATTACAAAAGTTAGCGAATTCATCAAAAATAAATTCTCCTCCTCTATCTGATCTTAAACATTTCAGTTCTTTTCCACTTTGTTTTTCAGCTTTAGCTTTATGCCATTTGAACATCTTAAATGTTTCAGATTTCTCTTTTAAGAACATGACAATCATCATCCTAGAATAGTCATCAATAAAAAGAATAAAGTATCTATCACCATAATAGATCTTTGTTCTCATTGGTCCACATAAGTATGTATGGAATAACTCCAGAATAGCATTAGGTGAGTAGGTTTTTCTCTTGAAACTAGACTTTGTCATTTTTCCTATTTGACAATTCTTGCACATAACATGGTCGAGCTTTGAAATACTCAGTAAGCCTCTCACTTTTCTTTTCTTACTTATCTTAACCATGTTGTCAAAATTCACATGACATAACCTTTTATGCAACAACCAAACATCTTCATTTATAGCCAATAAACAAGTGGTCTCAATATTATCAAGATAGAATAGATTACCTTTTTTTTGTTCACTAGTACCGATCAACTTTCATGTTCCATTATAGATCATTACCTTTTTGTTCTCAAATTCAACTCGGTGTCCTGTGTTGTTCACCTGTGAAACACTAAACAAATTATAGTTAAGTTCTTTCACCCAATATGTATTTTCACATCTGATAAGATTATTCAACATGATGGTTCCTTTTCCTTCAACTGGACAAGGTGAGTCATTACCCATCCTAACTGATCCACCATTATAATATTCAAAAGTTTCAAACTTTTGTTTATCTCCAGTCATGTGATGAGTACAACCACTATCAATAATCCAGACATCATTTTTGCTAACTTTAAATATGAGTGCTATTTCAACATACCTTTCTTCTTCGTCTGAGTCATCCTTCATAGCAACAAATACTACCTCAATATCTTCATTAGAAATAGTATCTTAATTTTCAGCCTTGTTCTCAACCAGGTAAGAAGCCTTCTTGCATTTGTCCTTGTAATCTTGGTTATCTCTTATGTAAGAGTGTTGGTTTCTTCTGTAGTCTCAGTCATCACTTTTTTCATACTTATTTTCATAAGATCTGCCATTGTCTCTTTCATCCTTTCTCTTGTTAGGGCATCTAGCAACAAAATTTCCAATTTCTTTGCAATTAAAACAAACCAATGGTAATTTACCTTTATATCTTCCTTTACCTCTATGTAATCTCCTAGCCATTAGTGCTTCAAGTTCATCAAGTTCTTACTCATCACTATCACTGTCACTATCATTTCTCATAGTGTTTGTTACTAGATTTACTTATTTCCAGAGAAGAATTGAATGCAAACTCAATAGTAGGTAATACACTATTATCATAGTTGTTCATCTCAAATGAAATAAGTCTACCAATCAAACTATCAAGAGTAACATTGTTACTAGCTATTGCTCTCATTTCTTGAATTGCAGATACTCTAATAGCATAACAGGTAGTAAGGTTCTCAGAATTTTACTTACAACTATTTCTTGATCAAGTACTCCTCCTACTCCACGAATAGCATTAACAACTTGTTTGATTCTATCACTATAGTGAGTAATGTTTTCTCCTTCTTTCATTCTCAGGTCATAACACTTTCCTCTTTGTTAGTTTATGTGGAGTCTGATCAGTCCCCAAGTGGGAGATTTTTATATTGTGGTGACTGATCAGGAAAGTATTATCCAGGAAATTTTTTTACCTTTTTGCAATGCGTGTTAATTTTTTGAGGCTTATTTTTGGCCAATTTCTAGGCTGACATGTTCTAACCCTAAAGCGGCATAAAGTTTGTATAAATTGTCTTAGGGTTAGGGTTTCATTATTATGTTGTATGTTTTATGGTGGTATTGAGATGTAAGGGATTGCGCATTGCAATTAGATTATAATCACTAGATAATAATAAGAGTGGACTTTGTTGTTTGGTGGATGTAGCCCAGGGATTGGGTGAACCACGTTGAATCTTTGTGTCTTGTGTTCTCTTCTGTTTTGGTTTATTATTCTATGATATTGGTTATATTTCTACATGTAATTGTTATTTCTATCTTTTTAATCCTAACAAGTGGCATCAGAGCGAGGTTGTCTTCAGTTATTCTCTTCAGGAAGATCTCACAGTTTAGTGGGAGTCTCACAGTTGAGTGGGAGTAATGGCAGACGAGGGTAGGCTAAAGGTTGAGAAGTTTAATGGACAAAACTTTAAATTATGGAAAATGAAGATGGAGGACTATCTCTATTAGAAGGATTTATGGTGACCATTGGGAGGAGTGGCCAAGAAAGACGTAACTATGTCTCAGGAGGATTGGGATATTCAGGATAGAAAGGCATTGGGTAGCATTTGCTTATGCCTAGCACAATCTGATGACATTAATTTGCCATTAGTATGAAAATAACACTTTTGGTAAGCTTACACTGAAAGACAGGACAAAGAGAAAATTGAAAATGAAGATACAAGAGATCACCAAAAATGGCTAAGTACAAAGAAAAACCGACGACACAATTTTGTGTGTACACCGAAAATGCAAAATGGAAAGGATAAGGAGGAACCCGATAGAGGAACCCAATGTGCAGGATATAGTGCAAACCAAGAGATAGTTAAAGAGCAAACTGAGAGAATAGTTCAAGCAAGGAACCTGAAAGACAGTCAACTGACTTTAGAGCATAATCAACCATCAGAAATCGAGAGTTAGTTGCAGCCCGCAAAAAGTGGATCTGACTTCCACGTCAGATAAAACACTCTTATTATATTTATAGAATCTTGATTTGTTTTTAAAACCATTTCTTTAGGGACAAGAAACATGAATGTAAGTGCTTTAATAAGTCTAACTGATTTAAAACACATAGACTAGGAGATCAAGGTAAAAGTTGTAAACCTGATCTTAGAGTTAACATTGTTTTTCATGAAACTTGATGATGTCAATCCATCTTATAAATAGATGATGCAATAATTAATTATACATGTGTGAATATAGAAGAGAGGATGAATGAAGCTTACTAGCACATCTAAGGATCAGATTGAAAGTTTTAAGAACCAGAATAGAAAAAGGTGAATTTGGTTAGCAAGAACCAAGAACAAAGGCTACCGAGAATCAGAGGTATTATTCAATCACATTAGGTGATAATCTTATTCATGTAAACTTAAATGGACCTGTATCAACAATAAGAGATTACATATCACCAGGTCAAATTGTAATTTTCTATCATTCTAACAAGTGGAGAAAACTGTAAAAATCCTTTCAAGGAAGGTGGATTTAACAAATGTAAATTTATTAAAAAGGAGATTTTATGAGACAAATGTATTTAAATGAAATACATTAGAATAGTATTTAAGCTATTGATAAATAATAGAAAATGAGACTATTTAATTGATTAAATTAAATAGTTAGATGGATAAGAGGGAAATAATATTAATATTTTTGGACGTCTACCTTTTGCCCCTCTTTGACATGGCGTCGCAAGTGACGTTATGTCAAAGACAAGAGAATGAGTTGCCCCAGAGGAAGAGGGTTTCTAGGAGTCAAATGTGCACTGTGAATTCTTCAATCTGTTGGGAGAAAGCTCAAACATAAAACGTTAGTGGGTTAGCACATATAATTGGTTCAAAAGCATATGAAAGAGCAAGCAAACAAAAAACAACTCATCATAACATTGGATTGAACTAAAAAAAGTAAGCACCCTATTTAACTTGTTTGATTTGTTCTTTTGATGAAATGTAGGTGTGCTCTCTCTAACACACTAAATATAATGGATCCCCAAATGGAATGCAAGCATGGAAACAAATGGAGCAATTCAAGAGCTAGTATAAGGAACTAGTCTCAAATCCTTCAAATGATGATCTAAACTAGCTATGAAGATGATATGCATATACTAGATTGAAGCTAAGATTTATTTACCAAATTGAAGCCTAACATGTGATATCTATGTGAATTAAGCATGAAAGACTAAGAGCATATGAAAACATTAAATCTAGAGCTATGTTAGCATAATAACAATGTAAATATGAGAGATGAAAAATGAAGAGGAGAAGGCCTCTATTTATAGAGTTTTGGGAGAGAGGAAGAGGCTTGGATGATGTGGCATCTATGTGGCATCCACATAAGAGCCACATAAGAGACACATAGGCTTTGAGGGGATGGCTAATTTTGAGTCAAACTTGGCATTTAATGTTGACTGGCTCAACATTTCCAAGTGGGAGACAAAGTTGCAAGAAGAAATTAAGAGGGATGGGTGCCCATTTTGGAGAGAATTTCCCCATGTGGGTGAGCATTCCATTATCCTTAAAAAGGTTAGGAATCACCCATTAATCATGATCAGAGGACAATTAGGTGGGTAAATATACTTAGGAAATGAGGTGATGGGAGTAGGGTAGGAATAGGGTAGGTTGTCTAGGTTGGATTAATAGGTTCCTAGGTAGGGTTTTAGATTATAATTCAAATTAGGTTTGAATAAATCATGGTTTAGAAGAATTAGAAATATGGGGGATTTAATAAATGTAAATTTATTAAAAAGGAGATTTTATGAGACAAATGTATTTAAATGAAATACATTAGAATAGTATTTAAGCTATTGATAAATACTAGCAAATGAGACTATTTAATTGATTAAATTAAATAGTTAGAGGGATAAGAGGGAAAATAATATTTATATTTTTGGACGTCTACATTTTTCCCCTCTTTGATGTGGCATCGCAAGTGACATTATGTCAAAGACAAGAGAATGAGTTTCCCCAGAGGAAGAGGGTTTCTAGGAGTCGTGCTAAAGCAACGACGATACAGGGTTGTGCCCCCTCGAGAAAAGAACACAACGAAGATGACGTTGTGGATTTTTCTCAAAAAGGATGCAACGAGCAAGAGGAAGAGAGAGGAGGGAATAAACATAAGAATTCTAAAATGTAATTAAGAATGTAGCTAAGAATGCTGATGCAAACATGAAATGTAAATGCAGCTAACTAGCATTGGGGATCCATTTGTGTGAAAAATATGGAGAGCGCATCCGATTTTGATATTGCAAGAGGAGGTATACATCAGGTGTTAGAAAACATAGATGACAAGATTCCTTTGCATGGACTAGACACTCAAACAAAAGCACACTGCAAAAAGATGCATGTATCAGTAGCCACTAGTCACAATGCACCAAGATATAGTAGATCGAGGTAGTGGTGAGTAGGTTTAAACTGACACAAAAAGATAAAATCAATAAAGAAGGCCTCATGTCCAAGCAGTCATTCAATCCAAAGTTCTTTCCATGAACGGGATTGATGTGATGAAGGATTTGATAAGCCAATGCCAGAAGGATGCATCCTGATAGGCAAAGATTGGATTTGAGTTGATAAAAGAGATATTTGCTGGCAAAAGCTGTGAACAGGATGGGGAGCAAGGACAGTTGGTCACAAAATTGATTTTGGTGAAGAACATGATCGCAGTCGCATGAGTCAAAATGTCACTGAAAACTAAGATCTGGAACGGTGTGAAAAGAAAGAAGTGTTTATTGCATGATTTTTGAGAATATTTGATTTTTGTGAAATTTTTTAAATTTTTTGATTTTTTTTGTATTTTTTGCAATTTTTAAATGTTTTTGGGATTTTATGACGCAGTTAAATTGTACAAGAGGACTAATAATACAAAATATACAAGGGGGGACAGAGAAAATGGGGCAAAAAAGTTTGCATGATGACGACTCGGGATGTTAGTGTGATGGCGAGAAGACTAGACACGTTATGAATATACAAGGACCAAACTGAACGATTAATTACAAGCGATTATGTGCCCATGTTGCTGCCGAGATTTGATTGGATCTTGCTTTTTTTTGATGCGTGCGATAGTTTAGTTTGCTGATTGATTAGTTCAAGAGGAAAGATACATCCTATGAGAACCCAAAGATGATGATGATCTAGATTTAAGTTGACGAGAGGAAGGATACATCCTTAATAGACTCATTTCCAGAAAGATGGGACTCACCAAGTTGATTGGTCAAATGTGCACTACGATCAAATTGTAGAACCAACGTAGGATTTTAAATAGTGTAACTGTATCATTTTCTGCACAAGGAGCAATTGAGGACATGAGAAATATATAGGACTGAAGCTCAGGGTTTGGGATAGTACAGCATATGGATAACAATATATAGGATTATGTGCACAAAAGCTCACGATACGAGATAGGAGGATCACTTCAGACTAGCGCGTACGATATGCAAACACCCAAGGAATATGAGAAATGCTAAGGTTAGTGTAGATGTGGTGCTGGTGATGGAAGGAAATGAGATTTTGATAGATAATGGAATAGTCTATTATGTGTGATGCCTGTTTCCAGGTTTTCATCATGCATACTTGTCCAAGGCGCCTGATTGCCAAGTTTTCACCATTGGACAAAAGTTTTAGCTTTATTTTTCTTTTTGATTTCTTTGGAGTTCTGAAGATGATGTTTTGATTCTTTCCCTTGAGAATGTTGATGATTCATGGGTTCTAGATTCAGGGGCTTCTTTTCATGCTACACCCCATAGGAGTTATTTTATTGATTATGTTCAAGGTGATTTTGGGCAAGTTTATTTGGGAGATAATGAACCATGTCAAATTGTTGGGAAGGGAATAATTAAGATTAAGTTGATTAATGGGAATCATTGGCTACTACAAGAGGTAAGACATGTTCCAAGGCTAAGTAGAAATTTAATTTCAGCAAAGCAACTAGGTGATGAGGGTTGCACAGTTACTTTTAATGATAAAATTTGGAAGGTTTCAAAAGATTTCTTAGTAGTAGCAAAAGGTGTGAAAGTAGGAACGTTATATCTTTGTACATGTAATGGTGTTGCTTCTACTTTAATTGTTACAAATAAAAGTGAATGTTCAGGAACAATTGTTGCAGTTGAGTAGGTAGAAAATGAAACAGATGCTATGGATACCGAAACAACACTATGGAACAACAGACTTGGGCACATGAGTGAGAAAGGTATGAAATTACTTCACTCAAAGAAAGTTTTACCAGGTCTGAAATGTGTAAATCTGGATTTCTGTGAAAGTTGTGTGTATGGGAAGCAAAAGAGAGTTAGTTTCTTGAAGGGTGGGAAGGAAAAGAAAGATGATAAATTAGAACTTGTGCATATAGATGTATGGGGTCCAGATTATGTATCTTCCCTTGGTGGCTCTCTGTATTATGTTACTTTCATTGATGATGCAACTAGGAAAGTCTAGATTTATTTCCTTAGGCAGAAATATGATGTATTTGAAACATTTAAAAAATGGAAAAGCTTGGTTGAAAATGAGACTGGTAAAAGATTAAAATGTCTCAGATCTGATAATGGTTGTGAGTATTGCAACAAATAATTTGAATATTATTGTTCCTCTAATGGTATTCGTAGGAAGAAAACAGTTCCAAGGACTCCATAAGAAAATGGAGTGGTTGAACGCATGAATAGGACAATAATGGAGCGTGTAAGGACTATGAGATTGCATGTTGGGCTCCCCTTAAACATGTGGGTAGAGGCTATAAATACTGTTGTTTATTTAATTAACAGGGGTTCCTCTACTCCTTTGGGTTGTGGTATTCCAGAGGAAGCATGGACTGGTAAGAAGGTAAGTTATTCTTTTCTCAGAACCTTCAGTTGTGAAGCATTTGCACATATAGATTTTGAAAATAGAACCAAGCTGGAAGAAAAATCAATGAAATGTGTATTTGTTGGATATGGCATTGATGAATTTGGCTATAGAATTTTTCATTTTGAAAATCGTAAAATTGTAAGAAGCAAGGATGTCATATTCAATGAGAAAGTGTTGTACAGAGATTTGTTGCAGCAACATGAGAAGAAAGACACTGATTATGTAGAGTTGGATGATACTCCAAAAGATAATGTTCCAATAATTCCTTATGCTACAACAACAACAAATACCACACACCCTAGTAAATGTTTGACGGTCAACAAGGCTAAGTAGACCTCCAAATATATTTTCACCTTCTTTGTATTCTATTTTATTAACTGATGCTGGTGAACCTGAATATTATAAAGAAGCTATGTAGGTGGATACAAAGCTTCAGCGCAAGTCTACAATGATAGATGAAATAGACTCCTTGCTAAAAAATTAGACTTGAGATTAATGTAAGTTACCTACAGGTAAACGGGCTTTGCAGAATAAATGGGTTTATAGGCTAAAAGAAGAAGATGGAGGTAAGAAAAGATTTAAAGCTAGATTAGTCATAAAAGTATTTGTACAGAAACATGGTATTGATTTTGATGAAATATTTTCTCTAGTTGTTAAAATGACTTCTATTCATACTATTTCAAGTATCATGGCTACTGAAGATTTGCATTTAGAGCAGCTTGATTTTAAAACAACTTTTCTTTATTGTGATTTGAATGAAGAAATATATATAGTACAAACACAGGGATTTGAGGTCAAGGGTAAGGAGAGTTTAGTGTGCAAATTGTAGAAAAGTTTATATGGCTTGAAGCAAGCACCTCAACAATGGTATATCAAATTTGTTACTTTTATGAATGAGAATGGATACACTCGATGTAATTCTAACCATTGTGTCTATTTCAAGAGGTTGAATGATGACAGCTACATTATTCTATGTTTATATGTTGATGATATGCTTCTAACTGGGTCTAACATGGATCATATTAAGGGGTTGAAACAACAACTAGAAAAAACTTTTGCTATGAAGGATTTGGGGGTAGCAAAACAAATCATTGGCATGAAAATTTGTAGAGATAGGAAGAACAAAAAATTAACTCTATCTCAGGGTGATTATGTTGAAAAGGTGTTGCAGAGATTCTCCATGAAGGATGCCAAAGCTGTCACTATACCTTTTCCTGCTCATTTGAAATTGACTAAGGAGATGTGTCCAAAGACACCACAAGAAGAGGTTAAAATGTCCAAGATACCTTATGCTTCAGCTGTAGGGAGCTTAATGTATGCTATGGTATGTACTAGGCCAGATATTGCACATGCAGTGGGAGTCATTAGCTGGTATATGAGTCACCCTAGGATTGAGTATTGGAATGTAGTCAAATGGATTCTCATATATTTGAGAGGTACATTTAATAAATGTTTACACTTTGGGGGCTCTACTACTACTATTCATGGCTATGTTGACTCAGATTTGGCAGGAGGTATAGATACCAAGAGAAGTACTACAAGTTATGTATTTACTGTTGGTGGGACATCAGTGAGTAGGATTTCTCAATTACAAAAGGTGAATGCTTTATCCACTACAAAGAAAGAGTATGTTGCTGTTATAGAGGTAGCCAAGGATATGATATGGATTCAATTCTTCATGGAAGAATTGGGACATCCATAGGAGGATAACTATCTATATTCAGACAGTCAAAGTTCCATTCATCTTGAAAAGAATTCTACTTTGCACTCAAAGAGAAAGCACATACAAATACGGTATCATTTCATTCGATCAATTTTGGATGATGGGCAATTAAAGATGGAAAAGAAACACATAGATGATAATCCGGTGGATATGTTTACAAAGGTTATGATTAGGGAGAATTTGGATTCTTCTTCAACTTTGGTTGGTCTTCTAGATTGAACAGACTAACAAAACAATAGAGTCTAGGATGGTTGGATCTAGTGGGGGCTTCACGGGGTAATGATATAGCTATAGGATCAGTCTCGAAGTGGGAGGATTGTTAGTTTATGTGGAGTCTGATCAGTCCCCAAGTGGGATATTATTATATTGTGGTGACTAATTATGAAATTATTATCTAGGAAAGTGTTTTACCTTTCTGCAATGCGGGCAAGATAACCAATCTATACCCAAAATAATATCATACAAACCCAAGGGTAGGATACAAAGATCTACGGTGGTGGTGAAGTTTCCCAAATCCAAAACACAAACCATGAACAAGGGAGTCCATGACCTCTCTAGAACCCATGACTAACTCAAACAATCAACTATTAACCTGCCATGCTGCCATTAGCCCACATCACTCAACAAGGAAGGTGGAAATAAAGGAATCTGAAGCACTGAAATAAAATAAAATAGAGGTAGATATAACATGTAATAAACCTGTAGTCTCAAAAATAGTGCCCTGGGGCTCATCTTGATGGTTATCATCCACCACAAAACTTGATGAGATTTACTTGCATCCCCAATGGTAGGCTCAAAAATAATTACCCTCTGACTTAGTCTTGAAAATGACCTCTAAGGAAAAACAAGCAGTAAGGTTCTCAGAATTTTACTTACAACTATTTCTTCATTAAGTACTCCTCCTACTCCATGGATAACATTAACAACTTCTTTGATTCTGTCACTGTACTGAGTGATGTTCTCTCCTTCTTTCATTGTTAGGTCATCCAAATTTCCTCTTTGTTATTTTATGTGGAGTCTAATCAGTCCCCAAGTGGGAGATTGTTATATTGTGGTGACTGATCAGGAAATTTTTATCCAGGAAAGTGTTTTACATTTCTGCAATGCGTGTTAATTTTTTGAGGCTTATTTTTGGCCAATTTCTGGGATGACATGTTCTGACCCTAAAGTGGCATAAAGTTTGTATAAATTGGCTTATGGTTAGGGTTTCATTATTATGTTGTATGTTTTACGATGGTATTGAGTTGTAAGGGATTTGCGCATTGAAATCAGATTCAAATCACTGGATAATAATAAGAGTGGACTTTGTTTTTTGGTGGACGTAGCCTAGGGATTGGGTGAACCACTTTAAATCTTTGTGTCTTGTGTTCTCTTATGTTTTGGTTTATTATTCTTTGATATTGGTTATATTTCTGCATGTAATTGTTATTTCTGTCTTGTTAATCCTAACACTCTTAGGATTTCAACTTTAGCTCTCAGCACATTTCCATCTCCTCCATGTACTAGCTTGAGTTTGTCCTACATTTCCTTTACAGAGGTGCATGATTTCACATCTTCAATTTCAACATTGGTTAGTGAAGAGGCAATTTCTATCATCATAGAATTATGTTCATGTTTCTTTCTTAATTGATCAACAGTCAGAGGTCCAGTAGGTGCAAGATATTCAGTATCCAAGTGTTGTGTAACATCATTTCCAATACTAGATAGATGAAGTCTTATCCTAATTTTCCATGATGAAAAGTTGTCCTTGTTCAACTTAGGCACATCCCTTTTACTCATCTTGTGATCTTTAGCTTAAGTCCCTTTAAACTTTTATTCCAAGAACCAGAGCTCTGATACCAATTGTTAGAATAAATGAGAGGGGGGGGGGGGGGGGGGGGTGAATCAGTGGCCTTTAAAAATTATTCCTTCAAATCCAACCAAAAACTTATCTCTCAAATATAATACCTTCAGTTATCTTACAGTCCCAATTTCATCAATATGTATGCCATAAATAATCTTAACAAATATAAACTTCTCGGTAAGATATATTGTTTATCTTTTCTGGACTTTACCAAGTAGCAGCAAATAAACTTAGTGTTAACCGACTAATCCAGTTTCAATAATGTGTAAAACAAAATATCAATGCAATGAAACATATACATATTTGACACATATTTTAACATGGAAACCCAATATGGGAAAACCCACTCGGGACCGGTAACCCAAAATATTTTCACTCTTCTGAAGTGAGCTTGGTGTAGAGCCAACCATGTTAAAGGTTACAATACACACTGTTAAGTGCAACCTTGTTAGAGGATTTAAAACCAATAATTTGTCTTTTGACCTAGCACTCACTATGCTATCAACAAGAAAACCTTTTGATACTCTTGAGTATCTCAATACAATAAGGATTGTTAATCCCACTCGGTTAAGAGATTTTATGAGTCAATGGTTAAACTGATATAATAAATGATCTGTTCAAAATACAACTTTGATTTGCAAATATTCAGATCTATTGTTAGTCTAATAATACCTCTCTGATCAATATATACTTCAGTTACTTTGCTTTCTTTCTTTATTCTGCTTAGTGAATGCTCTGTCCTCTGTTTCTCAATGTCTGGAGAATTCCTTGGCTCTGTTCTTCAACATGTATGATCAAATCTGCATGAAGAGTTCTATCTTCACACAAAATATACTCATCATTCCTCTCTTTGATAATGAATTCCTTGTCTCTTTATATAGACATGATTAGCCACTCAATCTCCTTATTTTTGTCGTAGATCTCTTCTTGATCCATATAACTTGCCATGATTTGCTTTATCCTATAAAGCTCTCCTTTAGTTTTATTCTGTAAATCTCTCCTTGATAACTGTAAATAAAACACACTTTTAATATCCTTCCTTGCTTTAGTTTAAATGATTGTTGATAATGAAATAATCAATCAGTCAATCACTGAATTGTAGCTCTTCTAGCTAAGCAATTTTATCATTCTTTAACTCCAGTTATGCTCGGTCATTAACTTAAGTTATGCTTGGTCATTAAATTTTGCTCGGTAATACTTGCTTGGTTACTGCTGTGCTCGGTATACATTGTGAATTGCTCGGTGTTCACTGTCACTCAGTGTATACAAACCTTTTATGTTCTACTGACCACATAAACTTTGTCTCTTTGGATCTTCAAGGTTATGACAATATATGGATGAACAATCAAACCATATCAAGTTGACATCAATGAAAATACAATACAACACATTACCTGATTTAATGTCTTCTATTCACTTTTGCAGCTCAGTGATCATCAACTTATCATCTTCAAGCATTCAATCAGTTATAGTTCATCAAGGAGAATGTTATTGTGGATGCCTTCAGTAGGAAAAGGCATGCAATCTTTGTTTTGTCTCTTGGTGTAGATTTATGTGGTTGTATTCTTGAGGATTTACCTGATGACACTTGGTATTTGGAAGTTAGAGTGGAGATTTAGTCTAGACATCCCCTTGTGGTTCAATTTTTAGGTTAATATTTGGAGTCAGATGGACTTTTGCGGCACCATGGGCACATTTATGTGTCAGTGTCAGGTGATCTTTGTTCATTGGTTTTGTCTGAGGCACATCATGAACCATATTTTGCACATCCCAATGTCAAGAAGATGCATGTCGAACTTAGATAGTTGTACTTTTGGGTAGGGATGAGGCATGATATTATTGATTTTGTGGCTAGATGTCTTGAGTGTCAGAGAGCGAAGGTAGAGCATCAGCATCTAGCAGGTCTTTTGCAACCACATTCCATTACTGAGTGGAAGTGGGACACTATATCTATTGATTTTATTATTAGGATACCTATGTCTTCATGCCATCATGATGTTATCATGGTTACCATGGATAAGTTGTACAAGGTGGCTCACTTTTCAATCATGAGAGCTTCTAATATTATTGCTTCGGTAACACATGTGTTTATGGAGGATATAGTTCGATTACATGGGATACCTCACCGGATCATTTCAAATAGAGATCTAGTGTTTACTTCCATGCTGTGGAAATATATCCAACATTCTTTTGATGTGTAGCTCATTTTTAGATTAGCATTTTACCCCAAAACTGATGGTCAGATGGAGTAGGTGAATTAGGTTCTTGAGGACATGCTCCAAATGTATGTGATGGATTAGCAATTGAGGTAGAAGGACTATTTGTACTTGGTTGAGTTTTCCTATAATAATGGGTACCATAGTTCTCTTGGCATGCCTCCTTTCTAGGCCTTGTATGATCAATCACGTCGTACACCTGTTAGGATCGTTTGGAAGACCATGTAGTTTTGGGTCCTGAGATGCTTTGGGATATGAAACAATAGGTGGTTCATATTAGAGAGCATCTAGTTACTACTCAAGATTGATAGAAGAAGTACGTTGAACCCCCATAGATTAGATCATCACTTCTTAGTAGGTGACCATGTATTTTTGCGAGTTTGACCGTAGAATAGTCTCATCTGTTATGGGAAAGGCTCTAAGTTAATGTTGCATTTTGTTGGACCTTTTGAGATTCTTGAGAGGATTGGTCTTGTTTCCTATTGCTTGGCATTGCTACCTAGTTTATCATGCATCCATGATGTTTTTCATGTTTTTGTGTTGAGAAATCATATTTCTGATGTGACCCATCTTCTTGATTGGGGATTTTTATAGGTAGAGGATGGACAACTTTCTTTGGAGCCCATCTACATTCTTAGCATCAGAGGCTAATCCTTAGGGGTTGAGACATAAAGCAGGTAAGGGTCCAATGGGACCTGAGCGATGAGACTTCTACTACTTGGAAGGATGCATCAGGGTTGAGAGATTTGTACCATTTTCTTTTTGTAGGCTTCCAGGAGTAATACTAGGCCAAGGGGGGATGATATAGTGCCTCACGTGGCTGCATTTTGTTTCCTATTACTTTGATACAAGATAGAATATTATTGTATTATGTGATTATCTTTATAGTGAGATGCATTTGATGACCATATTTTATTTTAGTTACCAGTATCATGGTTGGTTTAGATGTAGATAATGTTGTTGCTTAATGTTTTAATTGTATTTTTGTGATGATGTTATTTTGATGTGACATAATGTTTTATGATGATATCTGGTGTATATTATTTTCAAGAATATTGGATTATATTAATGATGATTTTACGCTATTCCTAGTTATATTGTGTTGTATATGTGGATGGATATTTCATTGATGTTTGCATTGTATATGCTCATATTGTCATAAATGATTATTTTGATGCCTTATGTTTAAATATAACGTTTATTTAAATGATATTTACATTGAGGAGAAGAAAATGGAATGACCAATGTAGTGACACTCTTTATGTCAGATCATGTCACTAGAGTGTTTGTGTTCCATTAGGCATTTTATTATTATTATATGTGCTCTGGATATTTATACTATGAGAATTTGCAATTGATGTTTGTGTGTTTTAGTGAATAGCTACCACACATCATTCTACCTGAGCTACATGCTTTGAGTGTTTCTATATCCTTGACAATGGCACAAGAGATACTATCATCAATCATTCATTATTGAGTCAATGTCATCCTTGTATGGACGATGTATCTTATTGTCATATTGTAATGTCATAAATTTGACTATGCTAAAGGAAAACTATATTCCCTTGAGAACCAGATTCACAACATTTATTTAGATACTTCCAAACTATATAAAATAGTGGAAATATCCTATTATAGATGAAGAAAATAACATTTTGGTTTCAGCAATGGAAAGACCAGATGATAGAGGGTCTTCGGTCTAAATCTGAGTGTCTCAACCAAGGAGGCCAACGCGGTGTGTGACACATTGTAGTCCTGTGTGGATTGAAATAGAAAGTGCCTAGATTGTGGTAAAAACTTAGGTTTGTGCTTCAGATAACCTACAAAATGTAAAAATCATAAATATGATAAAATATATTAATTAACAGAGATAAATAGAAATGAAATGAATAAAATATATGCAAACCCTCGTGTGGTTGAACGCTTCCAATAAACCTGCACACATGCAAGAGAGGTAAAATTGGTTGGGGTTGTTTGGAGACTTGGCTCAGTCAAGTCCCTACTTTGGTGTTTCCACTTCTACAACAACCAGATAGATAGATTGAATCAAAGATAAATAAATGATAATGTAATAGAGCCAAAACTTGTTAGATGGAGGAGAAACTCTATTACGTGAGATATGCAAATATAAACAAACCCCTCTAGCAGAGGAAAACTCCTATTGCATGAAATAATAATAATATTGATAGAAAGGGATGTGATATATCCCAAGATGCTCAAAGACACAAGAGAGATAGGAAGATATTAAGAGAATGCTTGAAAAAGACAAGAGAGCTAGAGCTATTATTGTAAAGAACGTTGTTGCTAATAATAGACTGCTTTAGTAAAATGTGTGTGTGTGTGTGTGTGTGTGTGTGTGTGTGTGTGAGAGAGAGAGAGAGAGAGAGAGAGAGAGAGAGGACATCAATTTAAGGAGAGAATAGGAGAGAAAAAGAGGCTAATAGGCAGCTCTAGAAGATTGAGGGTTGTTCCACAAACAAAAGTATGTGACAAGTGGAAAGCATGCACAAGACTGACATTTGAACATTGGGTTATCTGTGGAATAATAAGTGGTGTGCAAACATTTTCATGATGCACTAGTGTCCAAGTGAATCACACTAAAAAATGATAGGCCTGACAAAGGAAACACATGGTTAATGCAAAGTTGGTGCTGTAATATAGCTGCTAACAAGGATTTTGAGCATCTTGAGAGGGTAAAGGACAATGCAAGGGCTCAAATGGACCTACACAAATTCTAGGGTAATGGACACTAAAGTGGTTACAAAAGTGTGGCCTAAATTGAAAATAGGGGTATGCAATTTTCAATTCTACACACATCATATCCCTCCAGTATGTGTTGGTAAATATAGATTTCATAATGCATTTATGATAGACCAGAATATGTTTGTGCATTTAGAGTCTCATAATAGTCATGGTTGATTTAGAATTAAATGCTAATTTTTATGTGTTTGGGGATTTAATTTTAATTATTGACTAATTTGTACTAGTTGAATTCCACTTAGTTGGAATTGATTTAACTAATTTTTGGGAAGTTTATAGTTCACTTAATTATTTAAGTGACTTTTATTATATTAGTATTTTAACCTTTTTGGCAAAAAGTGCCTTTTATTAGAGGAAATAGATTCATTCCTCACTTGTTAATTTGAAACTTTGTAATTTTGCTCTAAAGTTATGTGGAGAAAATCACCTTTTTTCTCGTTGGGTTTGATCTGAGCGTTGGATCCTTGTGGGTAGTTGCTCGTTGGAACCATGTCATAATTGCTCTCATTCTTGTGGAGTGATTCATGATTCTACGAATAATTTATTTTCTTCTGCCGATTTTTGTGTTTTTAACTTGGTGAGAGGTAGGGCTCTCATGTTTTTATTCATCCCTTGTCTATTTCAGTTGATTTTTGTTTTCTTTTATATTATGGGATGATAATTAGTAGTTTCCCCCTTTCATTTTTGTTTATTTCACCCAATTGGGTTTGTATGATTATATGAGGTTTTTAGACTGAATTTTTCTGCCATGAGGCTGTATATTTTCTCCCATGATATCAGAATTGAGATTTTATTGGATTTTTGGGTTAGTCGGACCTTAAGAACAAATGGGTTTCACTTCTGTAGATTTGCTTCAAGTTTGATTTTTGGACTTTTTTGTGGGTGAAAAAGCTACAATATCCCCAAAGTGTTGGCCGATCATATAAAAATCCTTGTCAGTAAGATGGAACATGATAGAGTTAGGGCAGATGCTGAGAATAAGAAGTATACCCACTCAAGCACAAAGAAGAAGATGATGAAGAACAATAAGGATCTTGAGGAACTGAAAAATACAACTACAAATATGGACCTCGTGGTCATTGAAGCAACAGAGCTCTTTAAGAACCTTGACTAGGTTGTTCTCTAGGGTTTCATTTTTTGGTTGTTTATCTTTTTGTCTACTTTTCTTTTTGGTTGTCGGGGTGTTTGCTAGATTTTTGGCTGCCAACTTTGTTTCTTTTTAGCTTCTTATAATTTTCATGTTGTTTCTAGTGGGTCTAAATGATAAATCTTTTGTAATATTTTGTACAAGGTTTTGGGTCCTTTCAAAACTCTTTTCACCTAATAAAAAAAAAGTTTGATGATGATGAAGGAATTGAATATTTAAAAGTAGCACAACTTGAAGACTGATTAGCCTTAGCCTCGTAATAATAATGGAGGGATGCATGATCAATCTTTATTGTAAGTAATTTATCATTATGAATAAATTTAATAAGTTTATGCAAGGTAGGTGGGAGTGCACCATGGATCTACACTCTATCTAGAAGAAGATTATATTGAAAAGTGCCTCATTTTACGTGTATCAGAGTAGGTAAAGTAATGGGTCCAAGTTACAAAGGTAGCATTATTGTACCTAGATATTTTTGACCAACGTCATCAAACCCATGAATATATAGAGAAGAAGTTGAAAGATAACTTGGATCTATTTTGATTCTAGGTAAAATATGAGTACTAAAAACATTGAGTTTTGATCCAGTATCAATGAGAGTATGTCTAATCAAATTTCATTTACAAAAGGAACTATCTTTAATGGATCATCTTGATCTTGTAATTCAATGGATGAAACTTCATGCTGATGGAACATAATCTCTAGAGTACTAGATCATATACAGTCCAATAAAGCATTTACATCACTGAGTCTAGTGGAAGATGACAAAAGGATCTTCAATAGAGCCTCCTGAAGCATACCATGATAAGCATGAGAAGTTTGAAGAAGATCCACAACGAGATCTTAGTGGTAGTAACATGATGTTTCTCGGTATGATCACACTCTACTAGAGATTGAGAGGATATTTAGGAGTAGATAAAATAATAGGTTGAGAAGATGGAAAAGATGTAGGAATATTAATTCTTAGCTTAATCCCACTAGTATGATAAGTGTGAGCTACTTTTTGATAACTATTATCCATGCACTTCTCAGAGTTTAGAGATAGATAAAAATCTAAGAAAGGATGCATAGGGTGAACCTTATAAGGGTCACCACTAATGGTCCTAACCTTCCTTGACTTTGGTTTTGGATATTCTCCATTAGCATATATTATTTGTCTCTTAGGATTTTTAGGGGCAGAGAGACAATAAAAACATTAACAGAATTATTACAACTTGTAGAAGGATTACTTGAAGAAATATGCCCAATATCAACACACCTGTATTAGCTACTATGTGTAGTATGGGTGTATCATGTGCCACCTCATCATCTAAATTTTTCATCTTTATATCATAAGGTGTCAATCTCGGTATGGCTCCAGGCCTCTAAATAAACCTTTTCCCATTAGTATAGATCAAAATTGGTCAAGGAGCACCCTTAGGGATGCCAAATTGTCTCCTCACCCTGTCATAATAGAAAGGCACCACAATATAAATGTGTCTTCCCTTAAACAATCTGCATCTCTACATGCATCTCATCTGGTGGCCCCTGTCTATCTAGGATGACATGTCTCTGTGCGATCTCCATATGATATCAAATACTTGTAACTAATTGATGGTAGTAATCCAATATAGAAGATCACCCCATTTCCAGTGCATGCTTAATGGATATCCAAACACACATGGATCTATGCCATATATCTCCATCAGAAATCATTCTGGTCGTGTGCATGTGAAATGCTCGAACATCCATACTTGTAACAAGGTATAGACTGCTAGGCTCCGTCTTTGATATCCTACATAATTACCCAACTCATAATACAAGTGGGAAAGCATACACCTCCCCCAGGTGTATACAACACGGTGTCTCTCCATGAGTCGAATTACATGTACTAAAGGTGTTGGGAATGTAGTCCCTCTACAATGTGGACACACTACAACTTTAACGGTTTCCACCAACACCTTTAGGATCAGTGGTATCTTATCAGATGAATACAACAATGCCTCTAGGGATATATGATCACTTTGTGCATGTAATGAAGACTGATCCAAACAATGCATAAGATCTCTCTCAATCTCTTCCTCAGTGTGTGCCTATGCATCTCACAGTCCTCCCTTAGACAGACACTCATAGGATGTGGTACATGTTCTCTAATGTGATGGTCATCTCACCGGTCCGTAGATGGAATGTGGATGAATCCTCATCCCACCTCTCCATGAGTGTCATCAACATTTCACAGTGATATCTCATATATGGTAGACGATATACCCAATACAATCCCACCTCTATAATAAAATCTATATCCTCCTATCTCAGATTCTCAAACTAGGCTTGTAAGTATGTCATTGTCTTTGCACCAACATGCTCTAGGATGATCAAAAGATCCCATAGCCACAAATCAAAAAAATAAGTATCAGATCATGAACTATATGCATCAATAAAATTGAATTAGAAAAATGAAATACTTGGACTTTGACAACAAGTTGACTTTTTAGGAACATGTCAATTTTCCTAGTACAAGTTGAATTTTTAGGTACAAGTCAACTTTTTAAGAACAAGTAAACTTCCTGGGCACAAGTCAACTTTCTAGGGTTTATGGCTCAAACTCTCTCGCCTATCATAAAAGGTTATTTTACAGCTCCAACAGAAATTCAAAATGCTAGAAGGAAAGACAAAGCATGTATTTTGAGATATACCTCATCTAGTAGAACCTCATCCTCCATGACGTACCTCAATACCTCAATCCTCATAGGATCTAGTGCCTTCTTTCTTGACATTTTAGTCCTCCTTCACAAGAGAAAATAAAAAGTAACAATCAAAATGAGCTTTCAAAAAGGTAATATCCTAGCTTAAAGGTACTTTTTAGCTCCTTTTTATGTTTTATTCTTATTAATGCTTCTCTCATCTAATATACACATCTCCACTTAATTGATCATAACTTGAGCTAGGTAGCTCCAATTTCTATACCGTATTAGGGGCTAGAATTGTGATTCAGTTTCCCATCTTCCAAATGCATTTTGAAACATTTCAAGTTCATGTTGAACAATTTTGATAATCATTTGTCAACAATATATGTTCACAATTCATAGTGGTATAAATGATTCCCTATTTTACCTTCCTAATAGAAACCCGAAACAGGGGGCATATAGCTACCCATGAATTTTATCATTTCCTTAGTAATCCCTAGGTGATTTATGTTTTTTACTAACACGTGGGTGTTGTAGGTTGCGGTTCTAATAGTTTCTTGTAGGATCTACATACCGAGGGCTTTGATATATCCTTTTTCATTTACTGATTCTCTCTATACTTTGGCTTTCATATGCACGTAGTGTCATATACCACTAAAGTGGGGGCTAAATGTATCATCCTAAATTTTAAGCACCTAATGTGATCTAAAATTTAATGATTTTTTAGCACCTAACTTATTGTATTTACATTATAGATTGCATTCTAGGACTTCATGATTGCACTTAATGCATACCTTATTCAAATATGGGTCATCTAATCCCTTCAAACTTGTGCAAAATCGAGGTAGGACCTTATTTCTAGGTGCACTCACCAAATTTTATCCAATCAAAAAATTCATTCCATCTCCTAGGCCCTATCTCACCCCTTTTATGGCCTCCAAGTTCATTCCTAACAACAGAATCAACTGACTCTCTAAATATTTCACTTGTAGATTGGCATTGACCCACCTATCAAATCTGAGCTAATTCTAGGTGAAAAATGTCGAGAGGTCAAATTGTTCCCAAGGAACATGTCAACAATTCAACTTGTTCCTTGGGTACAAGTGGACAAGTTGACTTGTTCCATAGGTACAAGTTGACTTTCCCTAGGATCTTGTGCCCAAATTTAGGGTCGGGGTCTATCTTGAAATATGTGCAGGGTTTTCAGATCTACAGTCAGCCTGCTTAATTCTATTTCTTGAATTCACTATAAAATAAACCCTCACACCTCATTTTGAAATACATGAAATCAATTGCAAGGTGGAAGCCCCAATTTTATATATAAAATCAATTGCAAGGTGAAGACCCCAATTTGGTGACATCTTATGAAGTGAGTTTTTTTCTATTGAAGGTTCCATCAAGAATCTACATTCTTCCTTAAACATTAAAGACATTCAAGACGTCATTTTCAATATCATCATGGAGCTTCAAACATATCATGAGGATGGCTACAAGTGCT
>MU224537.1:1084304-1086804 GCA_018584345.1 Thuja plicata | reverse complement strand
GAGTTACCGACATGCCAACGCTTGGGTCATGGTACGGTGAGGCGATGGGTTATTTATGTGTAGTTGAGGTGATGAGTCATTTTATTGCCCGCCAAGGCTATGCAATGACACTCCCATTCTCAACAACCATTTCACTGGTTGTTGAGCTCGTGAAAATTGTATAATGGACATGCCTTGACCTTGTTTGTGGTACACCTATTTGTGTGTGTGAGACCTTGCATTCAGTGTGATCATGCCTCTTGTGGTTTAAGTGATGTCATGTTTTGATTTGTTCATGTATTTTCATCTTATTTTTGAATGGAGGTGTACTCTTGGTGATTGTGGTACCTAGTTCCATGTGGTCATAGTTTCTGTGGATGTGGCTTGAAGTTACTTTGGTGTGTATACCTAGTATGATTGTTTTGTCTTATGTGGTATGTTTGATATGGTTATCTCCATGAGAAAGAAGGGAGAGGGCTTAAGGATTCCTCGTGGTTGGGTGGCATGAGCAACCATCGTTGGGGACCGAAGTATAGGTGCCGATTGGTCCTAGTTTATATGCAGACTCTTCTATGAAATAATGACATCCTTTTGTGGTATACACCTATTATGTAATTAAGGTGAAAGTGTGTACATGTGATGATTTTGTATTTCTTGCAATGGAATAATTGTGTAATCATGATTACTATGTAGAGTATATCCATTTATATTGTTCTTTGAGTGATATTGATCTCTGATTGATGTATCTGGTACACTTTGAGATTCCATATTATATATTCCTTCTCTCACGACCTTATGATGCAATTGATAATGTGCTCTTGGACCTTGTGTAGTAATATTTGTTTATTCTCATAGTATTATGATTTAGGATTCTAGCGAATGGATGCAATTATATGAAGATATAATTGGATGTATTCATGTAATTATTTTTATTGGACCCTCTCTTGAAGGTAACATTGTAATGTATCAATGAAATGTTGATTCAGTTAGTTGTAGAGATTTGTGTTTCAGTGTTAGTATCATACATAAATGATGAGTATGTACTCTATTGCGCTCTCAGAACTTTCATATTATGTTATTTATGGTAATGGTTGTCATATGAACATTTCCATTGGTGCACTAAAATGAATGTAGATGTGTTTGAGTAGGCCCGAAGGATGATTTAGTCATTCTTTGATGTTAGTAGGATTGTATGTTAGTTAGTGATTGGGCTAAGTATCGTTGATGGTGAAGGTCCCAATAAAAAGAACTTGAAGTTTGGAAGAGATTTCTAGATCGGTGCCTATGCCTATCCACCAATATTTACGCTAATGGCTTCTCTACTTGGAAATAAACTCCTCCGCCTCTCTGGACTGAGGTAACCCAATCACCCAAAAAGTTCTATCTGGGAATCAACATCTTTGATTATGGATTGGTTCTTCCATAGATTATTACCCTTGCTTTCCTTCAACATCTCCCCCTAGGCTAGTTGTATTCTTGGTTGTTAGTTTATTTTTTTGAGGCTTAGTGTTTGATCTTGTTTTCATGTTGTTTAAATTAGGTAGGATATCATGTTTAGCCTATAATTTAACAATTAATTAGATGACCAATTAGTGTTGGAACCTTTCTGATTGGTGCTCTTATAAGACCTAGGCTAGCGAGTCATCTTGGAACACTTGGAAGTAATTTTATTCTTTCACTTGTTATCTATGTGACATAATTTGTTGTGATATCTCTATGTTATGTATAAAGTTATTATTAAGATGTAAATTAAATGTAACTATTGTGAAGTAAAAGATTAGTTGTTAAAAAAATATTCCATATGTTTTAGTGCATGTTTTATCCTCGTTCTGAGGGTTCCTTGGTGGGGCATGACATGTATGTATGTGTGTGTGTGTGTGTGTGTGTGTGTGTGTGTGTGTGTGTGTGTGTCTACACACACACACACACATGTATGTATGTATGTATATATATATGTACACACACACACACACACACACACACACACACACACACATATATACATACATACATGTATATATATATGTATGTATCTATATATATGTATATATATGTGTGTGTATATATATATACACACACACACACACACATATATATATATATACATATATATAGATACATACACACACATATATGTATATATATATGTATGTATATATAGATGTATATATATACCTATGCCTATCCACCAATATTTACGCTAATGGCTTCTCTACTTGGAAATAAACTCCTCTGCCTCTCTGGACTGAGGTAACCCAATCACCCAAAAAGTTCTATCTGGGAATCAACATCTTTGATTATGGATTGGTTCTTCCACAGATTATTACCCCTGCTTTCCTTCAACATCTCCCCCTAGGCTAGTTGTATTCTTGGTTGTCAGTTTATTTTTTCGATGCTTAGTGTTTGATCTTGTTTTCATGTTGTTTAAATTAGGTAGGATATCATGTTTAGCCTATAATTTAACAATTAATTAGATGACCAATTAGTGTTGGAACCTTTCTGATTGGTGCTCTTATAAGAC
>MU224537.1:1030040-1059479 GCA_018584345.1 Thuja plicata | reverse complement strand
TGAGAGGTGGTGTGGTGGAGAGGTGAGGAAGAAGTGCCGTAGGGAGAAGGGATGGAGGTAGCAGCGACTGCGCGGTGGTGGAGGAGGGGTGGCGGGTTTGGTGGAGGGGAATGGGGTGGTGCGGTGGTGCTGTGGGATTTTAATCCCACATGCACGGGGTAGAGGGAGATTAAGTGTTTAAATATCCAAATGCACCAACACCAATATGAAGTGAGAGGGGAGGGTATGGAACAGTTCGGTTTGAAGACAAATTCGGTTAACAAATCAAATATTAATGTTGCGTGCACAAAGTGATAATAAACCAAAATTTTAATATTAAAATTTGACCCAAAACTTTTGAAAATCTACCCTCGATATGCATGCAGTAAGTCTCGGTCTGTGCTTTTAAATTTTTCACAGTCACCTCGATTTGTGTGTAGAAGGCCGTACGACCTCTGTTTGCAATTTTTTTTTGGCGACAAATTCAACTTTGCCTGGACATAGGTGTGTTTATAGTCATTTTTGACCGAAACGACGTTCTGGACACAACCGTGGAGTCAGATTCGACTCAAAGTGAACATAAAATAGAATTAAAAGTAGAATTTAACAATGAGGCCTGAAATTGATTTTCAGCCCCTCGGTGGGCGCCCGAAATGTACGTGCTAAATGTGGGCCTCTGATTTAGCAAAACACTTCAACATGGTCATTGTTCTTCAACTGCATATAGGAATGAATATTGATTCATTCACCCTACATGTCTGAAAGAGTTGACCTGTTGCCTTCTAGAAGGCAGGAGTATGAGCTTGCTCTCAGGTCATTGCAAGCTCAGTGACTACACCGAGGACCTAAACGAAGGATTTAATCTATATGCTGAAAGTAAACTATTGATTAATCTAGATGATTATGCAACTTTGTTGTTCATCCAAGCTATTTAAGATTGATTTTAGAAGCACCAAATTGAAAATGAAAGATTCTTTTTAAAACCCAAATTGAATGTGCTCTAATGATTAGATTTGCATGCTTGAAATTAAACAACAATTATAAATGATAAATGCTAGGAAAAGAGAAGAAAATGCAACATAATAAAACTAGATAAAAGGTTAGGATCCTTTGTGAAGGAAAAGACTTTCTCTTTTATAGAATTCTCTCTCGAATCGACTGTTGAGATTGAGCAAAAAGAGTGGCTCAGATTCGATTGAAGATGCACAATCCATGTGCAAGTGATTTGATTGGTCGAGAGAGTCAGTTAACTGAACTGACTGATCAGTTATTTTGGAAACTTCCATATTCAATTTTCACTTAACTGAAATGTTTCCAAAATGATAAACAGTGGAGAATCAGTTAACTGAGTGGAACTGGATAGTTTCGATTTTGATAAATCAGTTAACTGGATTTGATGATGTCATATGCATTTTAATAAATTAATTACTTTTGAATGCACATTTATGTTTTTATAATTAATTTAATTCCTTTTTGATTTAATTGACAATTTTTTAATTTTTATTTAATTAATATGTCATAATATTAATTAAATAATTAACATAAGATATATTTGCCAATGTATTGTGATTTTAGGAATTAATTAATTAATTAAGTAAGATGATCGATTAGGACCTAGGGTTTAGGTCAGATCAATTTGAATTTGATAATTGTCTATTTGATTTAGAACTTAGGTTTAATCAAGATTAGGGTTTCTTGATTAATTGCTGAGATTGGGGGTCTAGGGTTTATGTGACCATTTTTAGGTGATTACATGATCCATCCATGAGCCTTTCTTGTTCACTTCACTTTGTCAGTGTTTGCAGGGGTTTCAATCACCTTCTAACACCTTCTTTTAACTTCACTTTATCCCTTTAGATTATGGTTTCAAAATCTCCAATATCGATTCCAAGATTTTGATGCAATCTTGTTTTTTAGGCCTATTAGCTCTACTACCCCTATTTCACTAGTTTTTGCTCAAAATTTAAAGTTTTTTCCAAAAATGACATAAAATTATTTAGTATTATGACACCCTTTATTTAATTACACAATATTCTTGAGGTCTCAACTCTCCAAGGCATCTGTACAGGTGATCCCTATATTTAAGGGCTTCTATGGCTAATTGGCTTCTCAAGAAACAGTCAACTGATTTATGCCTCAATATGTGTTTAGATGGATTAGTTAAGAGACAATATTATTAAAGGGTCTATTCGCAACTCCAAAGACTCCCAAAATCCACTTGGATCCATCATTTCAATCAAACACATGCTTTCAAACACCAAAAGAGATTGGCGAACACCTAGCCGGGTTGCTCTGGACTCACCTCGGGATTGCTAAAAAAAATAGAAAATCTCACTTCTGGGCCTTATCCTCCCATATTTACATTGTACATAGTGTCCGCTAACATTTCCCTCAATCTTATGATGATTCCACCATGGGGTTTCATGGGGAGCCATTTTTATGCACACAGTCCTGGATAAGCCAGAGACTAGCTTATTTACAAAAGAATTTACAAAACACTAACTAATGAACAAAAAGAAACTTAAAAACTATAAAAAATGAAAGAAAACTACCATATTTACATGAGTAACACACTGAAATTGTGGATTTAATCCATTAAAGTACGTAGTAAAGCAAAATTCTCAATTTGTCTAAGAAACACCAGAGATATAGTGCAAAAGAAGTGTACTTGTATTTAAAAAACATTCAACCTCAGGATTTGGGATTATTGTGGCTTTTATACCTTTACATATTAGGTATAGGTGGTTAGGATACCAACCATGCCCTAGAACAAATATTTTTTCTTCGTGGAGACAAAGTTGTCATGCAACTTTGCAAAGTTGCAAATCTTGTCATGACAACATTTTGGCAACTTTTGCATTTTGCCTTCTAACTTAATAAAATCACCTCTAATCCTCATCAAATGGTGGAAAATAATTATATAAGACATTTTATGATTAATTACATCCTTTCCCTTACATTTCAATCCCTTTTACCCAAAATCCCAAGTTTAAGCCTCAAAGAGACCTAAAACCAAAACTACTCCTTAACAACAAAACACTACTAGATTAAATTAAGGCTAACTTAGATCTCCTAAAAAACACACACAAGACCTTATAAGGTATTTAAAAACACTCCTAACCTAGATAGGGTCATTACAAGACAAAAACAAGATTAAGTACCTTAGAGATGTCCTAGGTGCTCCTGCACCATTCTCCCAAACAAAAAGAGTTCATGTCACACTGGATCAATCAAGTCAGGATCTATCCCCTTCTTCTTGAACTCCATCTCTTTGATCCAAGTATCTTCTGCTCCTCCTTTTCCATTCCACTTGACCAAGTGTTCCCAATAGATCTTCTATCTGGTCTTCATATGTACTCTGGAATTAAGGATATTCTCTGCTTTTGGAGATAATGTAGAAAGTAACTAAAGGTCTTCTACTTCTTGTATCACCTCTGTAAGACTCTAATTTGGGTCAAGAGATGGACCCTTGTAAAGGACCAAATTGGCTACATTGAAGATGGGAGAAAGTCCTATATCCTCTGGAAGTTCCACTTTGTAAGCATTATTCCCATATTTAGAAAGAATGGTACAAGGTCCCAATCTTCTCATTTACAATTTTTTGGGCATTCCTTTCTATAGCCTTGCCTTATTTAGATGTACCATAACAAGATATCCTACTTGAAATTTAAGACCCTTCTTCCTTTCATTAAATTTCTATTTGGTCTTTGCATTACTCTCTACCAATGATTTCTTGACTGAATCATGCACTTCCTTCATTGAATGGGAAAAATATTCAACATACCCACTCCTTCTAGATACATCTCTTAAATCTCTAAGCTCAAAAATTCTCCTTTGATGCAATCCATATACTACTTCAAATGGGCTCCTTCTTGTGGTCCTGTTGACTGTATCATTATAGGCATACTCTGCTTGTCCCAAAATTTGATCCCAAGTATGGCCATATTCTTTAGTGAGGCATCTTTGTAGATTACCTAGGCTCCTATTTACTACCTTAGTTTGACCATCTGTCTGAGGGTGATATACAGACCCAAAAGAAAAATTAGTGCCAAGCTTGTGCCACAATGTTTTCCAAAAATGACTCATAAATTTTGAGTCTCTATTTGACACTATACTGAGGGGTAATCCATGAATCCTCACCACTTCCTTAAAGAACAAATGAGCAAACTAAAAATATCATGGATTGTCTTACAAGGTACAAAGTATGACATTTTACTGAATCTATCCACTATGACATAAATACTATCAAATCCTTGCTCTGTCCTTGGTAAGCCTACTACAAAATCCATGATAAGGCATTCCCATGGCCTACTAGGAATGGGAAGGGGTTGGTAGAGACCAGCATTGCAAGAAGTTCCCTTAGCCTTTTAACAAATAATGTAACATTCTACATACTTTTTGATGTCTTGATTCATCCTAGGCCAATAATAAAATCTCTGCACTAACTCTTGAGTCTTATTGACCCCAAAATGAACACTAAGGGCCCTGCTATTCTTTTCTTGAATTAAGTTCTCCCTCATTGACCCCCTAGGGACCCAAAGTTGACTACCCTTAAACAATAACTCATTATGCATTGCATAATTAGAGAACGCACCATGAAAATTATTTTGGTGTTCTTTACATACCTTGTAGACCTCTACAAAGTCTCCATCCTCAGAGTATATATCCTTAAATCTATCAATGCCAATGCTCTATAACTGAACTTCTTGCACTATCAAAAGCCTCCTGCTTAGTGCATCAACTAGCTTATTTTGTTGCCACTTCTTATGCTTGATGTTAAAGGTATAAGCCTCCTGGTACTCTACCCATTTTATATGCTTATGACTTATCTTGTCTTGGGAGTTTAAGAAACTAAGGGATTGGTTATTAGAATAGACCACAAACTCCTTAGGAAGGAGATAGTGTCTCCATTTCCTCAATGCTTGGACTAGAGCATACAACTCTAGATCATAGGAATAGTAATTCCTCTTTGAATCACTGAGCTTCTCCCGGTGAAAATCCACTGGCCTCCCTTCTTGTCTTAAAACAACCCCTATGGAAATGTTTCTAGCATCACACTCTACTATGAAAAGTTTTTCAAAACTAGGTAGAACTAGGATGGGTTGTGTGGCTATCATCTTCTTCAACACTTCAAAACCTTGATCTTCTTATTCATTCCACTGAAACTTGGTTTTCATTCCACCTTTGATGGTGTCTAACATAGGTGCACATATAGCACTAAACTTCTTGATGAACTTTCTATACTACTAAGCTAGACCATGAAAACTCCTCACCTCTGTGGCAGTCTTATGAGTTGGCCAGTTGATGATTGCCTCTACCTTTCTTGGGTCCATTTTGAGACTACCTTGAGACAAAACAAAGCCAAGCTATACTAGTTCCTGCTTCATGAACTCACACTTGTCTAAATTTATCATTAGATTTTCCTCATGCAAATTTTTAAACACAATTTGCAGATGCTTAAGATGTTCTTCTCTAGACTTGCTAAAGATAAAAATGTCATCAAGATAGACAACTACAGACTTACCAATATAATCCTTCAACACTTCATTAATAAGCCTCATAAATGTGTTTGGGGAATTAGATAGCCCAAATGGAATTACAAGCCACTCATACAACCCTTCAGTGGTCTTGAAGGCAGTCTTCCAATCATCCCCTTATTTGACCCTGATTTTGTGGTATCCACTCTTGAGGTCAATCTTAGTAAAGTACTTGGAATCCCATAAATAGTACATTAGATCTTCTATCCTTGGGATGGGGAATCTATACCTAATGGTGATTCTATTTATGGCCCTAGAATTAGTGCATAACCTCTAAGTAACTCCCTTCTTAGGGGCTAAGATATTAGGAACAACACATGGGCTTATACTTCTCCTAATGAGACCTTGGCCTATAAGTTCTTGTATTTGCTTGACAATCTCCTTATTTTTTTGAGGGGTCATATTGTATGCATATTTATTAGGAAGTGTGGCTCCTGAGATGAAATATATTTGATGGTTAATGGCTCTTTTAGGGGGTAGGGTAGCTGGTTTTCCATCACTTACAATGTCTTGAAATTGCTTCAACATTTCTTGAACCTCCATAGGAAGCTCTGTCTTCTTCTCTATCTTTTCTTCCTTGGGCTTCAAAACCAGTGCATCTCCTACTCCTTCTCCTTCTTCTAGGGTTCCTAAGAACTCTTTCTCACCTACCAAAAGGACATTAGGCCCCATGGAATTCACTTCTCCTTCTTCTAACAGTGATTGTATTTTAAAAGTTACACCATCCTTTTTGAAAGAGTAGACATTCTTGGCTCCATCATGCATGGCTTGTCTATCAAATTTCCAAGGCCTTCCCAATAGTAGGTGGAAGGAATCCATTTGAAAAACATCAAAGAGTACTCTATCCTTATATCTCCAAATAGAGAAGTCCACCCATGCTTTCTCATTAACTAGGACATGTTGTCCCTTGTTCAACCAAGCGACTCTGTATGGATTGTTATGAGATTCCTTTTTAGTTTGAGTTTAGCAATTACCTCCTCTGAAAAAATATTGTTATTTGACCCCGAGTCAATAATGAATTTGCAAAATTTCCCCATGATTTTACACTTCATCCTAAACAGTGCTCTTCTTTGACTGGGTTCTTCTCTCACTATCTCTTTAATTAGTGTCCTTCTAATCATCAAGTTCTCCCCTTCTTATGATTCTAAGGGTACTTCTGTATGTTTACTGCTTCTTGACTCTTCTTAAACATAATTTACTCTTTTGTCACTTTCTTGGGATGTAGACCCCTTTTGTGGACACCTATAAGAAGGATGTCCTAACTAGTTGCAGTGGTAACACTTCATGCTTGCAAAGTATGAACCTCTCCCTTATCCACTATTTATTCCTCTCCAATTTTTGTTGGAGCCTCTTCCTTTGTTGAAACCTCCTCTGCTTGAGATTGCTTCATTTTTCTCTGTCAACTTGGTTTCACCTTCTATATTTGGTACTTCATTCCTACCACCATAACCTCCCCTATGGCCTTTTCCATCTCTTCCTCTTCCTCTTCCTCTATTACTACCTAAATCTTGTTTCTTCTTAAGCTTTTCTTCCACCTTAATAGCCAATTGGTGGCATCTCTACACTGTGGTAGGGGTTAGGAGACTAATCTCATCTTGTATAGTCCACCTTAATCCATTTAGATATCTAGCTACTTTCACACTCTCATCCTCTGCAACTCTAGACCTCATACATAGTCTTTGAAACTCCTTTGTGTAATAGTTGACATCTAACTCTTTTTGTCTAAGGCCTTGCCTCTTCTTGTGCAACTAGATTTCATAATCCTCTAGAACATATGCTTCTATGATCTTAGACACCATAGCCTTCCATGTAGCTAGAGGCTTCTTCCCTTCTTTATCCCTCTCATCTTGAATGAATTTCCACCAAATGAGAGTAGAGGCCCTAAGTATTTATTTTTCCACTTTCACGTTTTGGGCTTCAGTTATCCCATCACACTCAGAGTGGGTTTCAAGCCCTTCAATCCAATCTAATACTACCTTTGGTTCCATTTCCCCACTAAAGATAGGAATACCCTCTAGTGCCTTCCCACTTAGGAATTTTAATGCTTTCAATAAGGGTTATTCATTTAGGATAGGGTCTAGTTTAGGGACCTCATCCCTAGGGCTACTTCTTTGTGCTTTCTTTCTACCTTGTCTTTGACTTCCTCAGTCTTTTCATCCCTTGATCCAACTTCTGCTCCAATTGAGCCAATTTTTCCCTAAGCAATATTTTTTATACATCCTTCTCATCCACCTTCTTATCCAATTTGGAATTAGTCACCATTTACTATTCTCCAACTGACTCTTCTAGTTGAAACATCCACCCTCAAGCCTAATCTTATAGGCTCTGATACCAATCTGATATATACTCTCTAGTGTATTTGCACAAGCCAATTAGGACCCTCTCTATTCCCAATTCCTTCAAGACCTTAACCCTAAATCCTAGGATCTTTCAATCCCTCTTCTATTTGATTCATGACTTCTCTAATGCCCCTCCAAAAGGTGGCATCCAAATGTGCTTCACTAGGGGTAACTATCACTGTTACATTCTTCACTTCATATCTCCTTCTTGGATCCATCATAGAGCATTTCTTGTTCACTTAACTTTGTTAGTGTTTACAAGGGGTTCAATCACCTTCTAACACCTTCTTTTAACTTCACTTGATCCATTTAGATTAGGGTTTCAAAATCACCAATATCAATTCTAAGATTTTGATGCAATCTTGGTTTTTAGCCCTAGTAGGTCTACTAGCCCTATTTCGCTAGTTTTTGCTCAAAATTTGAAAAATTTCCCAACAAACCCCATAAAATGATGTAGTTTTCTAACACCCTTTATGGAATTACACAATATTCTTGAGGTCTCAAATCTCCAAGGCATCCGTACATGTGATCCCTATATTTAAGGGCTTCTAGGGCTTATTGCTTCTCAAGAACCAATCAACTGATTTATATCTCAATATGTGTTCAGATGTATTTTTAAAGATCCAATCTTCTTTAGGGGTCTCTAAAAAACTCCAAAGAATCCCAAAATACACTTGGATCCATTATTTCAATTGAACCCCTACATTCAAACACCAAAAGACATTGGCAAACACCTAGCCGGGGTTGGTCTGGACTCGCCTAGGGCTTTCTCACAAAAATAGAAAATCTCACCTCCAAGAATTCTCCTCCCATATGTACACTTTAAATAGGCTCCCCTAACATATACCTCAATCCCATGATTATTCCAAGATGGGGTTTCATGTGGGAGCCATTTTTATGCACACGGTCCTCGACAAGCCAAAGACTAGCTTGTTTACAAAAGAATTTACAAAACACTAACCAATGAACAGAAATAAAATTAAAAACTATAAAAAATGAAAGGAAAATACCATAATTACATTAATACCAAACTTAAATGGTGTATTTAATCCATTCAATTACTTAGTAAAACAAAATTCTCAAACTGTCTAAGAAACACCAGAGATACGATGCAAAAGAAGTGTACTTGTATTTCACTTAAAAAACATCCAACCTCAGGATTTGGGATTCTTTTGTCTTTTATACCTTTAAATATTAGGTTCAGGTGGTTAGGATACCAACCATGCCCTATAAAAAATAGTTTGTCTTCGCGGAGACAATGTTGTCATGCAATTTTGCAAAGTTGCAAATCTTGTCATGACAACATTTTGACAACTTTTGCATTTTGCCTTCTAACTTAATAAAATAACCTCTAATCCTTATAAAATGGTTGAAAATAATTATAGAATCCATTTTAAGCGTAATTACATCCTTCCCTTACATTTCAATCCTTTTTACCCAAAATCCCAAGTTTAAGCCTCAAAGAGGCCTAAAACCAAAACTACTCCTTAACAACAAAATACTACTAGATTAGATTAAGGCTAACCTAGATCTCCTAAAATAACACACAAAAGACCTTTTAAGATCATTCAAAACAATCCTGACCCAGGTAGGGTTAGTACAAGAAAAAAAAATATTAAGGACCTTAGAGATGTCCTAGGTGCTCCTGCACCACATTTCTAGAGACACAAAGTTTTCAGTAGACCCATAGTCAATTAAAACTTTACACACCTTGCCTCCTAATTTAAAAGTTGTCTTGAAGAGTGAATTCCTTTATGGGGGATCCTTGGTAGGAATATTCATGCTAGTTACTAATATTCTGATCATCAGGGCCTCTCCTCTTTCAGGGTAGCCATAAGCATCCAAAGCATTCACACTCTGGTATGATGTAGTTCTTTGACAGTCTGATTCTTGAACCAAATTTGTTATCCTTTCTCCCATGGAGCTTTTACTTTCCTTCTTTGGACATCTATTTTCTATATTCCATTCTTGATTTTAGTTGAAACATCTTATAGGTCCTCTTCCTTTTGATCTTCCTCCAAAGTTAGGGTTCATTCCTCTGAAGCTACCCCTATTGTTGTAACCATTGTTGTTGCCTTCACCTCTACGATGTTCCTAATTTGAGTCTCCTTGGGAAACAAAACCATTTCCTCTCCCTCTAAAGAAAATTCTTCCCCTTTGCTTTCTACCTCTTCCTCTACCATTCTGATCTTGTTTTCTCTTAAACTTCTCCTCCACCTTGGATTCCAACTGGTAACAATTCTATACTATCCCAGGGGTGTGTAGATTTAACTCTTCTTGAAAATAGAACTTTATCCCATTCATATATTTGGCTAACTTCTCTCCTTTTATCTCCTTTGTCTTGGATTTCATATACAACTTCATGAATTCTTCAGTGTATGTGTTTATGTCCATATATTCTTGTCTAAGTTTTTGCCTTCTCCTATGGAGTTGTACCTCATAATCTTCTGGTACATATGCTCCTTTCACCAAACTCACCATTCTCTTCCAAGTAGACACTAATTTTTCCTTCCTTCTCTCTTTCATCTTGTATTAAATTCCACTATGTCAAAGCAAATCCTTTCAGTTTTGACTTTGTTATCTTCACCTATTGGTGTTCAGGAATGTCCTCACATTCAAAGAAACTTGTTAGGGAGTCAATCCAATCCACGACCAAGTCCGGATCCATTCTCCCATTGAATATTGGCAGTTCTAACTTCCCATCCATAGTTCTTCTCTCCATGGAATTTAGGGAAGGGTCTTTGGTCTACAGGAACTTCATCTTCTTCCTTCCTTGGGATCTCCTCATTATCCCATTCATCATCATCTCCAGAGTCTTCACCACCTCTTCCTCTCATTTGGCCCCTCATCCCATCCATCTCTTCTCTCAACTTTATATTCTCTGCCGTCTGCTCTCTTACAATCGTTGCAAGGTCCACATTTGTCATACTTTGTGGAAGTTCTTCTTCTCCTTCTACCATGTCTTCTTCAATCTCTTCTTCCCAAGGGTTCCTTTCCCTTTCTCTAATACCACTTGATGCAGAGCCCTCCATAACCAAGGTATCTTATCCCCCAACTTACTACTATCCCTCTAGGATGGGGCTACAATGAAATACTCCACACCCTAATACAAATACTCAAAACACCTCATAATGTTCTTCCAAAACGTTCCTATGAAGCATAGGACATGACTCAAAGATCCCCTTACAACATCTAATTTCCCACTAAGGGTCCAATGGCCTCTTTTGGAATATACTCACCTTCAAATGTCCCCTAACCACAATAGGATTCAATTTCCCTGGATTTAGTCCTAAAATGGTCTAACCAACCCAAACCACGCATTATAATAATTCACACATCCATCTCATTGAAACTTGCTTCACATATTCCTATTTAGACTAGTAGCCTTGTCCTACAGGTTTATGGGGCACAACTCCCAATTTTACCAAAGGACCTGCAAAATTTTCTGATACCCTTTATGGATCTTCACAATTTCCCAAAGTGGGGTTTCCTAACTCCCATAACCAAAGATTCAAATGCACAAATAATTAGAGACCTAATGGCACAATTAGGCCTAGGTTTACAAAGGAACTACCATAAAACATTTATGCTCTTCCAAACCAATTATCTCACATTAACATCCAAAATTTCACTAAATCCAAAGGTACACCCTTTGGTTCAACACCCATCTCTCAAAATCTCAACATCTTCAACTAGACAGTAGGTGACCACATCCAAATGTCCACCTAGGGCATCAGGTTCCCACTCAATCCTTGTATATCGATAAAAAAATCTTTAGGAATATTAAATTACATATTATTAACTTGTATTACACAAGAGATCACCATTTTTTTATGGTAGATATACAAGTTATGGCCTATTGACTCCCAAACCCTTATTTTAGAGGGTTTCTCAGAATTTTGCAAACCGGTGCTCTAAGAAATTGAACAAATTCCACCCTAGGTCACTTAAAATACTCAAACCAAATTTAAATTAAATATATGAGAGTGAATAAGATTTAAAAATTAGTTTGAAACCACATCCAATCTGTACATGCCCAGAATACAAACTTTTGTAGCAAATCCAAACAGTTTTTATTGCTTTCACTTCTTCCAATTCCGTAAAATAATCCCAACCATTTTAAAATAGATGTCTTGGGATAAATATGTCCATATCCAATGGTTCCTAACCAACATTTGAAAGTTAGAGCCGTTGGGAATGAAAATGCATAATTGACAAGAAATGTTGTCAAAATGCAAAGTTGCATTTTTGACAACTTTTACAATGTTGGTAGGAAAGTTGCATTCCCATAGCAACTGGACCCCTCATGTCATGGGTCTATTCCAAATTTATTAAAAACATGAAAAAAAATCCTAAAGGACTCTAAATCCCTAAGGACTCACAACTACTTCCCCTTGGCTCACATGTCCATGGTGGCTTATAATACACCATTCCATGACATTGAGTTACAAATTGGGGAAACCTTATTACAAACATTTAAAATTGAAAATATTAACATAAAATAAAATATAAACACACTCCATCATGCTATCCTTCATCTCTTTGATCGGAAGAGGGTGCTCCTGCACCAGTTTGACAAAGTTGCAAAATTTGAAGGTAGCCAAAATTTTGGGGCACTTTAGGTCAAATTTGACCCTACCATTATAATTAAAAGAAACCTAAGATCAACTTTCAAATTTGTGAAATTGGAGAAGGTGAATTGAGAGGCTTCTAGAATTTTTGGCAATAATGGTTGTTTTATTGATTTGGACTTGTTTTTTTGATCCGTACAGTCCTACATCAGTACTTGCATCAACGTCATACTTCTCTATGTTGATATAAAAATTGTTACACATTTGGGATATTCCATGGTACTATACAATGGAAATTGGGGATCACCTAATATGATCTAAGCTATACCCAATTTCAAAATGCACATTAGAATATTAAGCCACCTCAAGTCAAATTGTATCAACACCAAAAAAGGATAAAGTGATTCCAATACCAAATTTGGGTCTTAGGAGCTTGTATTCATTTTTGTTCATTTGGAAATTGAGAAAAGATTAATTAAAGCTATTGAAACTTACAAATTCTAAAGAGGAAATTGAAGATGAAATGTGAGTACCTTGGAAAGATAAGGATATACTATTTCTTTTGTTATTTTTATGACTTTTGGGATACCAAAAATACCTGTACTTCTAGATTTGAGCTCCGTAACTTGTCTGTGACCTATCCTGAGAGTTTGAACATGTTTATGAGGGTGCACAAAATTTGGGACATTTTTTACTTTGTGACCATGTTCTACATTCTAAGGGGATTTGTGTTGGGTTCTTTGAATTCTAGATCTTTAATTACAACTTCCTAGACTGTTCTTGCATACAAAAAGATGGGAAAGAAGGTTGAATAGAGGGGATTTCCTTAGTCAAACCCCTGTGTAGAGATCAACTTGGAAATATAAAAATATAAAGTGTGCTCATACCGATCTAATAAGTAAAGTAGATCATACCTTTTCAATGTAGATGCCTATTTCAATGTGATCAAATATGATTACGCAATAGATTTTGACTCAACACAAAACCAAAAGGAAATCATGAAAAGACAAAACCTTGTGTGATAGATGTTTCCACTTGCCAATGCTGAAATGAGAAGAAGAAACAAAAGAATATAGAGAGGTTAATAGATGCAATGGCTCCTCCTTGGTGAAAAATCCTTTACTTGGCCTCAAATGGATAAAGAAGTTAGATTCATGAAGAAAACCATCTTGAATGCTTGATGATACTAAGATTTTGATAGATCTCGAGTTGCCTCTAATTTCCTTGTATTACTTGATTACCTTGATTCACTCAATGATTTGTACAAGAATCTTGAATTGATTTCTTGAATATTTCTAGATCTCTACTGATTGCATATAGTTTATGGATAAAATATTAGAGGGCTTATATACTTCTCACTACATATCGGGGGTTTAACCTTACCCAGGCTGACCAAAAATTTGAATCCCACATCCATTCTCCATATAGCCCCCCTCCATAAATTTGGGTCACTTCTCAGCGATGTATAATGTATAGAAAATTGTGCACCTATGTGTAGAACATTTGAAACATTATAAACCCTCCAATTAGGGATCAATTTTATTTTGTGGGCTCTAAGGAATGTGTAGATGCAGGGATTTAAATCATAGTTGGTTTCGGGGCTCAGAAAGGTAAAACAGGCCACTAATAATGACATGGGGCCTAGGTGATGAAATAAATTAAGTGATTAAAGGAAAAATAGAGGAGCACACCTAGAAATAAGGGCTACCCTTTATTTTAAGCAAGCTAGAGGGGAAATAGAGAAGAAAGATGACTAAATTTAAATTTAAATGTCCTTATAAGGTCCCATTACTAAAATGAGTGCAAAATGGTCCTTAAAAAACACTAATTAAGTGATTAATTTTTAGGATGCTACATTTATCCCCCACTTTAGTAGGAGTATGAGACAACCTCATGCTCACAATAAAGGAAGAATATGAAAGAGAACAAGAGAGATGATAGATGATCATTGGAAAATTGCAAGGAGATATGACATCACTAAGTTAAAGGACACGAGTCCCCAAACATATGATCTAAACTCACACATCCATGCACAAGGGAATGAAAAAAAAAGAAAAAAAAAACCAAGACAACAAAAAAGGGGTTAGTAAGCTCCAAATCAACTAGTTGAAGGGACCCTGACCAAGATAATGTCTGTACCACTAGCATCATGTTCGGAAAGCTATTGAAAAAGTATAAGTGGTGACATAGAAAGAACAGAAAGCATCACCAAAGACAAACAAAATTCATGATCTAATCAATAGCATAGCTATTAAAACATGAAGAAAGCAAAGAGAGAGACCATGAATCCAATAGAGTAGCGAGGTATGTAGTGTTAGGTGATCCATGAGAGAAGGAAGGAGAGAGAAGGGGAAGAAGAATCGGTAGCTAGCAAACTAAAAAATTATAGCCAATTCTACCTTCAAAGATTTGTGCACAGGGAGGCTTGGGTTGTACACATGGTGAATTTTTTTTTCATATGGCGCAACTTTGGTTGCACTCATGGTAACATCAAATAATCTTGTGGACCCATGAAAAATGATCAGTCAAAGGACCAAGTGTGTGTGGTCAGTCAAAGGATCAAGTGTGTTCGATCAGTCAAAGGACCAAGTGCACTTGGTCAGTCAAAGGACCAAGTGTTGCATAATGTATGTATGCCCCCTCGTTATGATGGTGACATATGTCTATAAAGCCATCATATGGAAAAAGAGAACAATGATGCTGACTTCAAACAAAAAGAGGATATCCTTCAACAACAATGTATACTTGTTTCCAAATGCAAAGAGTGAAAAACCATTATGAGCAAAGGAAAAAGATAATAATGAAAGAACATCCACAAGTGTGAAGAGAAACTTAAAAGGAAGATATCTTCAGTACAATATATCTACCTTCAGGAGGAGTTATTAAACAATTATAACATCCTTAAGAAAAAGAGGGGAGTAGAACAAGAATATACCTATTTATCCCCCTCACAAGTAGGTGAAAATAGATTCTTGATGAAGGATAACACAATTTTAAAGCTGTCAAGTAAGAGTATTTTTTTTTTAAATGGACATAGTTTTTTCCAATAATGAAGAGGCCATGATACAAGTACACGCCTCTTGTACAAGAGAGAATCCCAAATCATAGAAACAAATCCCTTTATGAAAATGAATGTCACAAAGTTAAACATATACCACTATATTGAAGAAAAGTGGATCCTTAGATAAAAAGAAGGAACAAGAAAGAGAATTACACCTCCCCCCCCAAGAATAAGGAAAAAAGTAAAAATAATTCATTATACATCCTAAGTGATGAATCTGATATAAATAGATATGCACTCCCAAGAAGACATAAGGTTGCAAAAGAGTGTTCTTGTGTAAAACTTAAATACATGCTAGAAAGGACATCACATTATAAGGGAGACCAAAATAGCAAAGGGATAATGACTTATCTTTGATAATGAAGCTAAAAGGATATGTAAAGAGAAAATAAACACATTACATCATCTTAGTGGTAAAAATTCATTATAAGAGATATGCACTCCTAAGAAAGGAAAAAAATGTAAAGGAAGACAAGCATTTCCCATGTAGAGAAAGGTCTTTAACAAAAAATCCATGTATAGAAGGATGCCATAGTATAATAAATGAAACCAACAAAAGGATTATGGATCTTTGAGAAAGAAGAGAGAGAGACCTTTCCCCCCAAGAGAGAGAGAGAACAAGGAACAAGACCTATTATGTTACTCTAATAGTTCACATCATATAATACCAAGAGCTTTTGTAAGCTTTCAAGATTACATGACGGGGAACAAAAAAATAGGGTCAACAAATAAATAAGGTATGTCTTTAATGTCAAGAAAGAGTATAATATGCATAGTTAATGTAAGAAGATATCTATCTACCAAATCTTGAACAAATCGCCTAAATTCCACACAATCAGCAAGAGAATGTATAATACTATGGTGAAAAAGACAATGATAATTACCATTAACAAATATTTGATTCTTCAGAAAATTTCTAAAAGGAAGTTAAATTTTGCTATCATATTTAATTCTCCAAAAGATTCTTTTAGCCAAAGACAAATAGTCATCAAAAGGAGGTGTAACAAAAAATGGTGTGAGTAAAATAATTCTTAAACAAGGAGGGTCAGGTTCAGAGGAAGAAGAATCTAAAGGAGTAGGCAAGGAGTTCTATTGAGGTATAAAACTGAGACCTGATGACATGTAACTGATTGAATGTTTGAAGATGTTAAGTTGATCACTGAAATGCAGAAAGATAATGCAAGACATTGAATTAGTTAATGGATTGTATTGTCATTGATGTCAACTTGATATAATCTAATTGGTTATAATCAAAGTGTCAAAGAATTCAAAGAATTAGAGAGATAAAGATTATGCTTTCAGTAATGCATAAAAGACAAGCATTCACTATGTGACTTAAAACACCAATGGCTAGTGGAACTTGATGGACAGAGATAATCGAAAGTTAAGTCATTGTGATGCTCGAGAAAGAAATCCGACGAGCATTACCGACAAGCAGAATCATAAGCATACCTGACAACCAGAATCATAATGCAACCC
The DNA here is from genome assembly GCA_018584345.1 of Thuja plicata. Taxonomy (NCBI): domain Eukaryota; kingdom Viridiplantae; phylum Streptophyta; class Pinopsida; order Cupressales; family Cupressaceae; genus Thuja; species Thuja plicata. The sequence continues at coordinate 1,042,513 of MU224537.1, read as the reverse complement.
CGACGGAGAAGTCCAAGGAGAACTGGAGTGTTGATCGAAGCTATCAAAGAGTTAAAACACGAAAGTTTACTGGAGTTAAGAAATGAAAAAATATCTAGTTGGCAGAGCTAAATATAGACTTAACTAGTAGTTATCATTGTTTTCATCGACAAGATAAAGCCAAAGATAAGTAAAGGATTTAAAGTTGTTTTGTCCAGTTGGAAAGAAGATTTCTACAAGATAAAACAAGAAGTTTTCTTTAAATCAGATTGGCTAAGATTGTAGATCACACCAAGATCAAGAAAATTAAGAACCTAGAAATGGTGATATCATGTCTATAAAGAGAAAACTTAATTCAATACGAATTAAGGGGAGTGAATGAAAAAGAGGATGCTGGAGAGAAACTAATGAAGAACAACTTCATACAGTCCTGATCAATCAAGATGAGGAAAGAGCTAAAGATTTCTATGGACACTGAGCAACAAAGCATAGCATCACCGAGCATAACAAAGAGTGGAGCAAAGGTATTGATAAGATATATTGATCAGATTGGTTTAATTGAGCTTACAATAGATCTAAAAATCTGTGAGTATAAGTTGTATATGTGAACAGATCATACTGTTTCAGTTTAACCATTGATTCAGAAAGTCTCTTAACCAGGTAGGATTTAAAGATCCTTTCTATACTGAGATACATCCCGAGGAGTATCAAAAAGTTTGTTCATGAAGATAGCATGAGATGCTAGATACCATTTGACAAACCATAAGAGTTTGGACAAGGAAGGTAGCATAGAAATACCCAATATCAAGTGACAAACTAATCTTTTAAATCCTCTAACAAGGTCACACCTAACAGTGTGTTTGTAACCTTCAACAGGGTTGGCTCTTCAGTAAGCTCACTTCAGAAGAGTGAAAATTTTGGGTTACCGGTCCCAAGTGGTTTTTCCCTTAATAGGGTTTCCATGTTAAAAATCCATGTGTCAATGTGTTTATGAGTCATTACTTTAGTATTTTGCATTACACATAGCTAATCTGGATTGATCGGTATACTGTAAGTAATTTACTATTTTTTGGTAAATTGAAAGACTGCTATTCAGTAAACATAAAGAATAAGGTTTAACAAAGAATTCCGAGTGGTAGTAATTTGATAAGTATATTTGAAGGCATTCATCTTATAGGACTAAAGATAACTAGAGTCTTAATATTGTGATACTAATCTTTTGGGTTGATTAATTGGAATATTTTTGAGGCCACTGATTCACCCCCCCTCTCAGTTATTACTAACAATTGGTATTAGAGCTTGTGTGCTTAGAAAGGGAGTTTAATAGTTCAAGCAAAAGATCACAAGATGAACATACGAGATGTGACCAAGTTGAATAAAGACAACTTTGCATCATGGCAAAGAAGAATAAGACTCCACCTATCAGGTATTGGTAATGATGTTACTCAACACCTTGATACTGAATATGTGTTTCCTAGAGGACCTCACACTCTTGAGAAATTGAGAGAAAAGCATGAGCATAACTGCATGATGATAGAACTTGCCTCATCACTCTTCGATGTTGAGTTTGAAGATGTCAAAACTCGCACCTCTCCAAAGCAAATGTGGGATAAGTTGAAGCTGGTACATGGAGGAGATGCTAATGTACTAAGATCCAAGGTAGAAAGCCTAAGAGGGAGGTTTGATGACCTAAGGATGAAAGAAGGAGAAAATATCACTTAGTATAGCTGCAAAATCAAAGAGGTATTTAATTCTATCTGAGGAGTTGGAGGTGTACTTGAAGAGGAGACAGTGGTAAGTAAAATCTTAAGAACCTTACTGCTTGTATATGATACTAGAGTTTCTGCTATTCAAGAAATGAGAGTAGTTGCAAACAATACAATTAATCTAGATAGTTTGATTGGTAGACTGATTTCATTTGAGATTAATAATGCTGATAATAGTGTCTTACCATCTATAGAATCTACATTTAGATCTTCTTTGAAAATAAGCCCATTCAAGTCATAGACATGCTATTAGAAATGATAGTGAAAGTGATAATGAGGATCAAGGACTTGATGAGATTGAAGCACTAATGGAAAGAAGATTGTAGAGAGGCAAAGGTAGATGCAAAGGAAAATTACCACTTGTATGTTTCAATTGTAAAGAGGTTGGAAACTTTGTTGCAAGATGTCCAAACAGAAGAAAAGATGACAGAGGTAATGACAGATCATATGAGAAGAATTTTGATAGAGGTGATAACAGAGATTACTGAAGCAACTGAAAATATGACAAAAGAGATACCCAAGACTACAAGGACAAAGGGAAGAAATATTACTACCTAGCTGAGAAAAGAGCTGATTACACTAAAACCAAATCAAAAGAAGGCATTGAGATGGTATTTGTATCCATGAAGGATAATTCAGATGAAGAAGAAGAAAGGTATGTAGAAACTGCAATCATATCTAAGGTTAGTAAGAATGATGTCTGGATCATAGATAGTGGCTGCACTCACTATATGACTAGTGATAAACAAAAGTTTGAGACTTTTGAATACCATAATGCTGGTTTAGTAAGAATGGGTAATGATACACCTTGTCTAGTTGAAGGTAAAGGAACTATAATGTTGAATAACCTGATCAAATGTGAAAATACTTATTGGATAAAAGGACTAAAGTATAATCTATTAAGTGTTTCACAGCTGAATAATATAGGTCACCGAGGGACATTTGAAAATAAGAAGGCAAAGATCTTCAATGAATCAGGAAGGTTGATCAGAACTGGTGAGCAGACAAAAGGGAGCCTTTTCTATCTTGATGACATTAACACCACTTGTTTAATGGCTAAAAATGAATACATATGGTTGTGGCACAAAAGATTATGTCATGTGAATTTTGACAACATGATAAAGATAAGAAACAAAAGGAATGTCAGAGGCTTACCAAGCATGACTAAGCCCGAGCATATCATGTGCAAGAATCGTCAAAAAGGTAAGATGGAAAAATATAGTTTCAAGAGTAAAACCCATACATCTAATGCAATTATAGAATTAGTCCATACTGATCTATGTGGACCCATGAGGACAAAGAGTTACCATGGAGATAGGTATTTTATTCTCTTTGTTGATGATTATTTTAGAATGATGACAATTATGTTCTTCAAAGATAAATCAGAAGCATTCAAGATGTTTAAATGGTATAAGGCTATGGCAGAAAAATAAAGTGAAAAAAAATTAAATGATTAAGGTCAGATAGAGGAGGGGAGTTTATTTCAGATGAATTCACTAACTATTGCAATGAGCATGGAATTAAAAGACAGGTTTCTACACCGAGAACACCACAACAAAATGGAATTGCTGAGAGGAGAAACTATTCAAAAACATTGGTGATTGAGAAGAGCATCACTCAAACCTTCTAGAGGGAATATATCAGTACTATTGTCTACACATTGAACAAAGTACAACTGAAGAAGGACACAAAGAAGACACCCTATGAGCTTTGGTATGGTCATAGACCCAATGTAAGTTACTTCAAAATCTTTGGTAGTCAATGTTATATTTTGAAGGATGATAGAAATGGAAAACTCAACTCCAAAAGTGAAGAAGGTATCTTTATAGGGTATTCAACCAAAAGAAAGGCTTATAAATGTCTTAACAAGTCATCTAACAAGATCATTGAAAGTGTAAATGTAAAAATAGATGAATTTGCAAAAAAGAATGATAAGGAAAGCAGAAGAGAACTAGAGGACTACAACAGGTTTGTTTATATAGAACCTGACACTCTACTCGAGCAACAGTGTATCACTCCCGAGCAATAGAACATTGCACCCGAGCATCAGGCTGCAATTACCAAAAATCTAGAAAATCCTCAAGATGATGTTTCGAGCGATGGAGATCAGGACGAAGGTCAAGAAGATGATCAGAATGATGAAAACAGAGCTAAACCGAAAATTGCCAAGTATGTCAAAAGACATCATCCACAAAATCAAATCATAGGAGACAAGAAGGCGAGAATGAGAACAAGAAGTAAGTCACTAAATACTAGATGTTTAATTTTTGATTTTGAGCCTAAATCTATTAATGCTACACTTGAGAATGAAGAATGGGTCAATGCTATGAATGAAGAAATAAAATAGATTGAGAAGAATAGTACATGGCCACTAGTACCAAGACCAGATGACAAGAATGTCATCGGTACCAAATGGATATTTAGAAACAAGCTGAATGAGAATGGAGAGGTCACAAGAAAGAAAGAAAGGTTAGTATGCAAGGGGTATGCACAAGAAGAATGTATTGATTATGGAGAAACCTTTGCACCCATTTCTAGACTAGAAGGAGTTAGAATCCTACTTGCTTATGCTGCATTCAAAGGATTCAAGGTATACCAGATGGATGTCAAATCGACATTCCTAAATGGAATACTAGAAGAAGAGGTATACATTGAACAACTAGAAGGGTTTATTGATCCAGACACGAGAAACATGGTATGTAGACTACATAAAGCCTTGTATGGATTGAAACAAGCACCTAGAGCTTGGTATGAAAGACTTCACTCTTATCTCATTAGCATTAAATTTGTAAGAACAAGTAAAAATAGCAATCTGTACTTAAAAGAAGATACCGATGGTAATATTCTGATTGCTGAAATTTTTGTTGATGATATCATTTTTGGGGGAAATGAAATGTTATGCAAATCCTTTGCTAATGAAATGAGCAAAGAATTTGAAATGTCTATGTTTGGGAAGATCAAATTATTTCTTGGTCTACAGATTCTCCAACAAGATGCAGGCATATATATCACTCAGTCCAAATACATCAAGGAAGTGCTGAAGATATTAAAAATGGAAGATTCCAAACCAGTTGGAACACCTATGGCTACAAGATGTAAGAAGACAAAAAAAGACAAATCAAATGAGGTAAATCAGACGTTGTTGTTAGTAATAACTGAGAGGGGGGGGGGGGGGGGGAATCAGNGGGGGGGGGGTGAATCAGTGGCCTCAAAATATTCCAATAATCAACCCAAAAACTTAGTACCACAATATTAAGCCTCTAGTTATCTTCAATCCTATAAGATGAATGCCTCCAAATACTTTTATCAAATTACTATTGCTCGGAATGCTTTGCAAAACCTTCTACTTTATGTTTACCGAATAACAGTCTGTTAATTTACCGAAAGACAATAAATTATCTAGTGTATACCGATCAATCCAATTAAGTTAAGTGTAATGCAAAACACTAAAGTAATGACTCATAAACACATTGACACATGGATTTTTAATGTGGAAACCCTGTTAAGGGAAAAGCCACTTGGGATCGGTAACCCAAAATTTTCACTCTTCTGAAGTGAGCTCGGTGAAGAGCCAACCCTGTTAAAGGTTACAAACACACTATTAGGTGTGACCTTGTTAGACAATTTAAAAGTTTAGTCTGCCACTTGATATTGGGCATCTCTATGCTACCTTCCTTGATCAAACACTCTCTTGGCCTGTCAATAGGTATCTGGCATCTCATGCTATCTTCATGATAAAATTTTTTGATAATCCTTGGGATGTATCTCAATATAGAAAGGATCTTTAAATCTCTCTCGGTTAAGAGACTTTCTAAATCAATGGTTAAACTAAAACAATATGATCTGTTCACATATACAACTTATACTTGTTGATTTTCAGATCTATTCTAATCTCATAGAACTATTTTGATCAATATATCTCAGTTTATACCTTTTCTCCACTTTGATTCTGCTCGGTGATGCTGTGCTCTATTGCTTGGTGTTCGCAGAAAAATTTAGCTCTTTCCTTAGCTTGTTGATCAGGACTGTATGAAATTTCTCTTCATCAGTTTCTCTTCAACAACCTCTTTTCATTCACCTACCACACCAATTCGTAATGAATTGAGTTGTCTCTTTATAGACATGATATCACCATTGTTAGGTTCTTGATTTTCTTGGTCTTGGTGTGATCCACAATTCTCACCAATTATATTTAAAGCAAAAATCCTATTTTATCTCGCTAAGATCTTCTTGCCAATTGGACAAAACAACTTTAAATCCATTACTTATCTCTAGCTTTATCTTTTTGATGAAAACAGAGATAATTACCAATTAAGTCTATATTTAGCTCTGTCAGCTAGATATTTTGTCATTTCTAAACTCAAGTTAATTTCAGTGTTTAACTCTTTGATAGATTCGGTCAACACTCTAGTTTGCCCCGGGCTTCTCCGTTGGTTTACTCTATGTTTCTAGCCATTGGTTATACTTTTGATTCTGCTCGTCGGTAATGATCATTGGTGTTGTTGCTCAGGCATCTCTATGAGTTGACTTTCGGTGATCTCTATTTGTCAGTGTCCACTAACTGTCGGTGTTTGAAGTAATATTGTGAATGCTTGTCTTTTATGCATTACTAAAAGCATAATCTTTTTCTCTTTGATTCTCTGAAGTATTTGACACTTTGATTATAACTGATTAGATTGTATCAAGTTGACATCAATGAAAATACAATCCATTAATTGATTTAATGTCTTGCCTTATCCTTCTGCATTTCAGTGATCAATTTAACATCTTCAAACATTCAATCAGTTACATGTCATCACTTTTATAGATCAATGATTGGAAAACTAATGTATGTTGTTCATACCAGACCAAATATAGCACATGCAGTTAGAATAGTTGCAAGATTCTCTGCTAATCCCAAAGAATCACATATGACTGCTATCAAGAGAATTCTGAGATATCTGAAGAATACCGAGGACTATGGCTTATGGTATAAAAAAGAAGGAAAATTTGAGCTACAAGTCTATACAGATGCTGATTGGGCTGGAAACATTGATGACCAAAAGAGCACAACTGGAGGAGCATTCTTAATGGGTGACAAACTTGTCACATGGATCAACAAAAATCAAGGATGCATCTCTCAGTCTACTGCAGAAGCAGAGTATGTGGCTGCTGCTACAAATTGCTCCAATATTGCATGGATTAAACAGTTGCCAGAAGGTATGAATATGAAGACTCTTGAACCAGTAATTATCTATTGTGATAATACCAGTGCAATTAACATTTCTAAGAATCCTGTCATGCATGCTAAGACTAAGCATATTGATATCAAGTATCACTGTCTAAGAGAACAAGTGTAAGAAAAGGAGGTGATATTGGAATATGTTGAATCAAAGGAACAATTACTTGATATATTCACCAAGCCATTACCTAAAGATACATTTGAGTACCTCAGACAGGGACTAGGGGTCCAACCCTTGTCTATCGGTCAGTAAGCTGACTAGGAGGCTGCATCGGCCTACACACAATCATAAGATCATTCATGTTGATGAAAACACTGAGATGAATAACAATAGATACATCTATACATAGTAAGGTACAAGTCTGTACTGAACACAAGAGACATTGTATTGCTAATGGATAGGAAAATTCAAGGAATATATTATATAAAGGGATGGAAGATGATAAAGAAGAAACTTGTTTGGCATTGTTGTCAAAGGGAGAGAGTAATTTTCTCATTATCAGAAAATATTATATCATTATCCATGAAGAGAAGTTCATGATAATCAAAAGGAAGAGATTGATTACATATGAAATATCCATCTAAGGGAGAGAAGTAACAAAGGGAGAGAGTTCATACAAAGAGAGAGATTGCTGTCAAAGGAAAAAGAAATTATCAAGAAGAGGATTAGTCAAGGCAGAGCACATATCATAACAAAGACATTAGATGGTCTATCTATCTAATGAAGGGATTGAAGATTGAAGAAACCCACTCTGCAAGAAATAAATCTAAGCTATTTGAGCTTACCGAAAGCCAGACATTTGTAATAGTTACAATAGGAAAGATTGATGAAACTATTATATTTCATATTGTATTAGTAATAGTATAGTATGATAATGTAGTTTTTTGCCATCAATGCCAAAGGGAGAGATTGATGGCATGTAATTGATTGAATGTTTGAAGATGTTAAGTTGATCACCGAAATGAAAAAAGATAATGCAAGAAATTAAATTAGTCAATGGATTGTATTGTCATTGATGTCAACTTGATATAATATAATTGGTTATAATCAAAGTGTCAAAGAATTTAGAGAATTAGAGAGATAAAGATTATGCTTTCAGTAATGCATAAAAGACAAGCATTCACTATGTGACTTCAAACACCGACGGCTAGTGGAACTCGATAGATAGAGACAACCAAAAGTTAATTCATTGTGATTCTTGAGCAAGAAACCCGACAAGCATTACCAACAAGCAGAATCAAAAGCATACTCGACAGAAAGAATCACATTGCAACCCCGACAGAGAAGCCCAAGGAGAACTGGAGTGTTGACCGAAGCTATCAAAGAGTTAAAACACCATAGTTTACTGGAGTTCAGAAATGACAAAATATCTAGCTGGCAGAGCTAAATATAGACTTAACTGGTAGTTATCATTGTTTTCATCGACAAGATAAAGCCAGAGATAAGCAAAGGATTTAAAGCTATTTTGTCCAGTTGGCAAGAATATTTCTATGACATAAAACAAGAATTTTTCTTTAAATAAGATTTGCTAAGATTGCGGATCACGCCAAGATCAAGAAAATCAAGAACCTAGAAACAATGATATCATGTCTATAAAGAGACAACTTAATTCATTACAAATTAAGGGGAGTGAATGAAAAAGAGGATGCTGGAAAGAAAATAATGAAGAAAAAATTCATACAGTCTTAATCAATCAAGCTAAAGAAAGAGATAAAGATTTCTGCAGACACCGAGAAACAGAGCATAGCATCACCGAGTAGAACACAGAGTTGAGCAAAGGTATTGATAAGATATATTGATTAGATTGGTTTAAACGAGCTTACAATAGATCTAAAAATTTGCAAGTATAAGTTGTATATGTGAACATATCATACTGTTTCAATCTAACCATTGATTCAGAAAGTCTCTTAACTGAGCAAGATTTAAAGATCCTTTCTATATTGAGATACATCCCAAGGAGTATCAAAAAGTTTGTTCATAAAGATAGCATGAGATGCCAGATACTATTTGACAAAGAAGAAGAGTTTGGACAAGGAAGGTAGCATAGAAATGTCTGATATTAAGTGACAAACTAATCTTTTAAATCCTTTAACAAGGTCACACCTAACAGTGTGCTTGTAACCTTTTAACAGTGTTGGCTCTTCACCGAGCTTACTTTAGAAGAGTGAAAATTTTGGGTTACCGATCCCAAGTGGTTTTTCCCTTAACATGTTTTCCATGTTAAAAACCCATGTGTTAATGTGTTTATGAGTCATTACTTTAGTGTTTTGCATTACACATAGCTAATCTGGATTGATCGATATACTCTAAGTAATTTACTATTTTTTTGTAAATTGAAAGACTACTATTCGGTAAACATAAAGAATAAGGTTCAACAAAGCATTTAGAGAAGTAGTAATTTGATAATTATAATTGAAGGAATTCATCTTATAGGATTGAAGATAACTAGAGGCTTAATATTTTGGTACTAAGTTTCTGGGTTAATTAATTGGAATATTTTTGGGGCCATTGATTCAGCCCCCCTCTTAGTTATTACTAACAAGACCACTTCTAGTGAATTGGGTAGGAGGGTCAATAGGAAATTGTATGCCTTGTTCATTTATACCAAGACCTTGTCCACTATAGCCTTGTTGAGTGGTGATGTCATACTCTATATTTTAGTTTGATTTTAATACAGAGGGAGAGGGAGATTCATATTGAGGTTTATGAAAGTCTGTGGTGTAAGGAGGAATAGGACCAGAAGTAACATTTTCTCTAGGGTTCATATCACTATTTAGAGTATCTTTAGGTGGGGAAGAGGGAGATGGTTTGTCAGGATCTTCATTTCTACTTAATGTCACTCTAGGAGAGAAATCATAAAGGAAATGCTTAATATTAGGATTATGTATGATATCTTGTAAATAAGTACACATACTAGCCTCCCTAATACTATCCATCATAGTAGGTTAAGGAAGAGGGATCTAGGTCACATTGGAATGGGAATATTATGAGCTATACTAATGGGAGGAAGATTTGGTTGGTTTGTGTTGATTTCATCCTTAGATTTAAAATTCTCAATAAAGACTTTTCTGAGATCTATATATTCCATGCATTTTTTTAAAATTTTAATGAGAACACCATATATAATATTGATAAAAGTCTTAACATACACCCTATAAGGAAGATAAATATTTGAAATCCTCATTATAACACATGATAGAACACCATGGAGGAATGAAAACATCATCAGATGCAACAAAGTATGTTTCACTTCACGTGATTGATAAAGAGAAGTAAGGAGAAATGTAAGAACATAAGTGATCACACACCAATCTACTTTACTAAGCTCCATGAATGCAAATAAAAATACCACAACGAAGAAATTTATCTAAATGCATAGAAAGGAGATCTAACTAACAATCTCAAAAGAACGTAACAAGCATTGGGTTCAACAAAATGTACAATGGAAAATAGGGATCACCCAATAGGATCTAAGCTCTCCTCAATTTCATAATGCATATTAGAATATGAAGCCACCTCAAGTTAAATTGCACAAAAAAGATAAAGTGACACCAATACCAGATTTATGTCTTAGGCGATTGTATTCATTTTTTGTTCATTTAGAAATTGAGAGAACATGAATCAAAGATACTGAAACCTGGAAATGCTAAAGAGGAAAATGAAGATGAAATGTGTGTACCTTGGAAAGAGAAGGAGATATTATTTCTTTTGTTTTTTTTCTGACTGTCAGAATCCTAGAAACACTTGTACTTCCATATTTGAGCTCTGTAACCTGTCCTGAAAGTTTAAACCTATTTTTAAGGGTGCAGAACCTTTGGGATGTTCTGTATCTGGTGAATGTGTTACATATTCTACATGGATCCATGTCAGGGTCTGTAGAATCCAGATCTACAATTAAAACTTCTTGGCTTTTTCCTGCACACAAAAAGATGGGAAATAAGGTTGAATAGAGTGGTTTTCCTCAGTCAAACCCCTTGTCGAGGAATCAACCTGGAAATATAAATAAAGCATGTAGACAAAAAATAATGATGATATCAGATAAATAAAGTAGCTCATACCTTTGCAATGTAGATGCCTCTTTCAATGTGATAAAATATAATTATGCAATAGATTTTAACTCAATAAAAAACCAAAAGGAAATCATTAAAAATATAAAACCTTGTGTGATAGATGTTGCCACTTGCTAATGTTGAAATGAGAAGGAGAAAGAGAATAATATAGAGGGGTTGATAGATGTAATGGCTCCTCCTTGATGAAAACTCCTTTACTTGACCTCAAATGGAGAAAGAAGTTATATCCATGAAGAAAACCATCTTGAATGCTTGATGATTCTAGTATTTTGATAGATCTTGAATTGCCTCCAATTCCCTTGTATTGTTTGATGATCTTGATTCATTCAATGACTTGCACAAGACTCTTGGATTGATTTCTCTAATATTGATTAATCTCTATTGCTTGCATATATTTGATGGAGGAAATAATTGGATCCAAAATAAGTAGAGGGATTATGCACTTCTAACTACATCTCAGGGGTTTAACCTTACCCAGAATGACTGCTGATCTGAATCCCACATCCATTATAAGGATACGCTTCCCTCCATATGTTTGGGCCACTTCTTGAGGGTGCACAATGCCTAGAACATTGTGCACCTAGGTGAATAATTTATGAAACGTTCTACACCCTCTTGTTAGGGATCAATTTTATTTAGTGGGCTTTGGGGAATGTGTAGATGTGGGGATTTGAATCATAGCTAGTTTTAGGGCTCAAAAAGGTTAAAAAGGCCACTAATAATGACATAGGGCCTAGGTGATGAAATAAAGTAAGTAATTGGAGGAAAAATAGAGAACACCTAGAAATAAGGGCAAACCTTGATTTTAAGAAATCTAGAGGGGAAAGAGAGAAGAAAGAGGACCCATATTTTAATTTAAATGTCCTTATAAGGTCCTATTACTAAAATGAGTGTAAAATGGTCCTTAAAAAGAACACTAATTAAGTGATTACTTTTTAGGATAGTACAAGTACATTCAACCTCCTACATTAATCCCATGCTATCTGGTTTGAACTCTGCATAGTCCGCAAACCTCTACATCACATCATGCTAGAAGGTACAAAGTTATTTTTTAAAATTTAATATTTTCATTTCAATTTTTCTTTTTTATTCGATGTTGATACACACACACACATACATACATGTATGTATATGTATATGTGTATGTGTATGTATGTACACACATACATACCTATACACACACGCATACCTACATACATATACATATACATATACACACACACATACCTACATACATATATATATATATACAAATATATACATATATACATATACACACACACACACATATATATACATGTATATATATGCATGTATGTATATACACACATAGACACACACATACATACGTATATATATACACACACACACATGTATATATATGTATATATATACATATACACATATATACATACATACATACATATATATATATA
>MU224537.1:999797-1029990 GCA_018584345.1 Thuja plicata | reverse complement strand
GCGCGCGCGTGTAGTTCGTAAACTTGCAATTCACAAAACTGCATGAAACATTAGTTTAACATACTTTTCAATCAAAATTTGAAAGGTCTAACTAGGTTAATCAATTTTGAAAGTGAAAGCAAATTAAGAGTGTCTCATGGATCTCTATTTAGAAGGACTAAACAAATTCTCTCAGCTAGAAAGAATCCTAAAGTGACAACCCCTTGAACGAGAATTGTGCTAATGATGATGAAAATATGGATCTAAGATGCAAATTAAGATGAAATTCCCTATTCTATGCTCAAATTCTATATAAACATGAATGATTTTTCCATTATAACAAGACTATTCAAGAATGCTTCAATGGTAAATTCCCAATTCAAGATGTAATTTTAATGTGAATTCTTACTCTAAATGTGAATTGGTAAGTTTACACTAAGAAAATCCTCCTATTTATAGGAATTCCCAAGGGTAGGGGGGTGAGTTTGATTAACCAAGGTCAAGGTAGAGTTGAGGTCAAGGCTGAGTGATGGGTTTCAAATAGGGGGACAAGATGACAAAATGAGTGGTGAGGATAGTAAAACCTAAATGAGTGGCTAAGATAGAAAATCCTTGGAGTGATCCATGTGCTCTTCATCCCTTCTTCTCATTGGCTCTTTGATTCTTTGTCCCCTTTGTTGAAAGTAGTTAGGATTTAATTAAATCAATCAATTAATTAAACTAGCCATGTAAGGGGTTTTAGTGGGTTGTATTTGATTTATTTAATTTGAACTATATAACTAATTGATTTAATCAATAACATAGTTTAATTAATCCCCCTTTGGCTTAGATTTAATTAATTAATGAATTTTTTATTTAATCCATGATGTTGACTTGATTTGACCCCTTTTGACCTTGGTTGACCATGTTGTTTTTGGTTGATCAATTTAAGGTGTCTACAATATGTATGTGTAGACACCCAAAAAATGGTTCGAGCCTACTAGTCTACATATTTTAAAATTTTTGGCATTACAATTGAAACATTGTTTTGAGACTTAATTATTCCTCTATGTTGTGCATATAATCTTTATTATATGACAACATTGTGTCTTTCATCGATAATTGAATAGTGCAAAATTGTTCAATTATTTACTAATATTTCTATTCTCTTTGTCAAATTGATCATTTTCCTAATTGATTCTGATCAACCCTAAATTGATCCTCTTCGATCCTATTCAATCCTATTTAATCCTAAACCATATCAAATCATCCTAAATTAATTCAAATCTATTCCTAATCATTTCAAAATTGTTTTGAACTCATTCCAACCATTCTAGGGCATTTTGCAAGATCATCGATGCCTAATTAAATCACTTTTAAAATCGATCAAACCCTTTTCTAAATTTAATCAATCTTGTCATCATTATAGGAGTATTGTCCAAGTTCATCAATGCTTTGTATCCTTTTATCGCCTATTTGATAACATTGTCCAAGTTCGTCGATGTTATCGTTATCAACCTATCATCAATTTCAATAGTATTGTCCAAGTTCATCAATGCTGTTGTTGATCATCGTCATTTTGGGAGTATTGTCCAAGTTCATCAATGCTTCGTATCCTTTTATCTCCTATTTGATAACATTGTCCAATTTCATCGATGTTATCATTATCAACCTATCATCAATTTCAATAGTATTGTCCAACTTCATCAATGCTATTGCTGATCATTGTCATTTCGGGAATATTGTCCAAGTTCATCGATGTTTTCCTACCCCTATATCAATCCTATGGCGTCATCAAATTCATTGATGCTATTTGATCATTTTCAAACATCATTATTTGAGCGCATTGTCAAAGTTCATCAATGCCTCAGAGCTATCATAACCCTATCAATATTATCAAAATCAATCCTATTGTGCATTAATGCCTTCAATTTGATCAATGATAAACTAATTTATCCTCTTGGGATGAATGGCCTAAGATTTGTCCCTAGCCTTTATGAATAAATTATATTTATTAATTCTTTATCCTAAGCCTCCACAATTAATTAATTTCTAATTAATTAATTGGCTAATTTCTAGTTTATGGAATTTTAGGATTTCATAAATGCTAATTATTCTTTTATGACGAATATTGAATTCTTAATTGAATAAATCCCTCATAAATCCATCTAATTTTTCATCTCCTCTAATTATTCTTCATCTCCCTATTAATTTGCTTCATGGTTTATTCCACCTCTCGCTATTCATTTTCCTCTAATTATGCTTCCATCTTCCTATTAATTTTCTTCTTCCTTTTCCCTCCATTATGCATTGATTTATGCATACTAATTTGTGCATTCACTTACTAATTTTGCAAATTGTCTCTGTCATCCTATAAATTGAGATTCAATTCTCTCATTCAATTTTGAACCACTATCTCCTAGTATTCTGCTATCAAATTGGATTTTGAAACTTTGTACAATCTTGTCATTGGTAAAGAGAAACAATAATCAACTCTATGGAGAAGAAAGGAGAGCATTTGAGCATCATTTGAAGGGAGTTTTATGTTTTGTTTGAATATGTTTTTAATTACCATTTCAATGGCTCTAATGTTAGATTAGATGGGGTTCCATACTGTTTAGGGTTTTGTGGTTACCTAGATATGTATTTTTTGCCCTTTTCTGGTTTTATAGTATGTATGTATATCTGTATATATGTATACACACACATATATATATGAATAGACACACACACACACACACACATATGTATGTATGTATATACATACATACATATATACATACATACATGTATATATATGTATGTATGTATGTATGTATGTATATACATACATACATACATATATATATATCTATGTATGTATATATCTATTCATATATACATGTATATGTGTATATATATACATACACACATATATATACATACATGTATATATATATATATCTATGTGTGTATCATACATATACATATATACATACATGTGTGTGTGTACACACACTCACACACACACACACACACACACAAAGGCACATATATCTAATGGCTAAGTTTTTGGTATTCATGTGCCATATTATTGAACCATGGGTTTGTGGTATACCATGGATTTTTGCATGGGGGTGGTGTGTAGATACCACTCCACCATGTGGCTTCCTTTTTATCTAACTCACCATTCCATGGTTCGATGGAGAACCACTACCTAGTCCCCAAGTGATTGGGGGGGGGGGTCATTTTGAGGTTACTATATAGTCTAAATGGTGGAGTGGTAGCTACACACCAACCCCATAAAAAAATTCCAGACCCGCTTCCAGGCCCCAATGTGTGGGGAAACCATGAAGACAAGGATCCTCCTCCCTCGGCTACGACTGCTCTTGCTGCATGAGGGTTTCTTTTAATATGTTTTTTTGGATGAATTATTTATTTATCCGACTATTTTCCATGTGACTGTTGCAGGTTGATCTTGTATTCCCGACCCCTTTTTGTGAATAGTGTACTTTATACTTTTTATTAATGGAAAATACCTCTATTATTAAAAAATTAGGCATTTTTTTTCTTTTTCTAAAACTAGAATAACTTTGACATAGGGAGTCAAAAAATTTCTTACAAGATATCGTTGGAAAGCTTGTTTTTCCAACTTTGTGATACATAATATATTTTTCTATTTGATGTCATTTTCCATTATTTGAAGTTGTGTCTTCATTTTGGACTCTCAAGCTCATAATTTTTTTCCATTATCTTCATTTTTACAATTCTTGTGGTATTGGAAAGACTCTATCATTATGTCGATGCAATTTTTCTATATTCAACCCTAGGCACAATTTATTTCAAATATCACCCAATGGGTCCTTATTGAGCATCTTGTCACTAGGGAAGGTCCTATTTTAAACTTTGCACTTAATTTTAGTTCTATATCATTACTAAATCAATTGTTTCTTCGTAGGTTCCATGATTGTATGTGATTGAGATTTTTTCAATTGTTCCTTCATAATAAGACTTATTTTGTTTTCTTAATATGATTCCTATGAGAGTCCTTGATCAAGAGTTTTCTACAAGAATGTACTAAGTCCTTTGATTACTAAGGTTGAGGTTCCATTGTTTACTCCATAGAGTTCTTCCAATGTTCTTTGAAACATGTTATGTCATTTTGAGAGGTGAAATCTCTTGTCTTGATCCTTTTTATGAAAGGAGGTTGATTAACTTGTGATTGATATATTTTATTTCTGATTTTTTATGGGGGACATATACAGTTGAGGGGTTATCTCTCCTCTTTGATGATATATTTGGTTGGCATATTTGCATCTTGGACAAGGAACCAGGAGGTACATGGGAATAATTTAAAGATTCCATTAGTATTCCAACATTCATACATGGTTTTGTTTCTTTCAATTGGAGACATGTTGTTTGTGAGCATTGCATCTTTTTCTTCAAACACTTACCATTCTTGTAGAATATTATTCATTATTGGGTGGGGGGGTATATGCTCTCTCTCTCTCTCTCTCTCTCTCTCTCTCTCTCTCTCTCTGATGGGGAGCTCCCACTCCTAGAGCTTTATTTCTCTTTTCAAGACCTTTTATTGGTCTTCTTATGGTTCTTATCACCACTCTAGCTAGAGGATATCTCCCTAATCCCCTATCTCACTTGGAGCTCTCCAACAATTTCAAACTAGCTCTAAGTTCCTCTCCATACTTCTACACATCCATGGCTTGTCCTGGCCACCTTCTTTCCAAATTTTCCTACCTCCCTAGTGATATGATTCATGACCCTTCGTAGGTATCTTTCAACTGCACTTGATCCAATTTGATGGATCTTTCATCTTAGTTTCATTCGGGTTTTTGATTTCCACCTTCTAAGGCCTTGTAGCCTTTTAGGCCTAATTAACCCTCCTAACCACAGTAATCTTGGATTTTATCCCAAAATACCTTAACACCATTGGGAAATAATTATGGATTCCTTGTGGGTTTATCCTAGGCTCTAGGATTTTCAAGATCTTAGTTCCCCATCTTGTCCGTACACTGGACTTCCACCAAACCCCTAGAATTAAGGATTTCTGGGGCATGTATGCTGGTTTGGCTCCTTGGCTTCCAATAGGTTCTTTAACAACCTCCTCTACTCTTCTCATTGCATCCAAATGTCTATGATACATTCCCCTACACTCCTCTACCAATTATTGGCACAGACCAATCAGTAAGCAAATCTTATTGCCTTTGCACTGTTCAGACTTCCTAGCCAGAATACACAGTACTCGCATAGGGCCTAATTATTCTCATGGTTTCCTTGCACAAAAAAACTCCACACACCATATTTACAACATATATACAAGGATTTAATTTATTCCAAGTGGTCATAGAGTTTTGGACCACGGGAACTTCAAGAAAAACCATTATTTACATGACTGGTTCAAAACTGGACAGAGAACCAGTGAAACCTAAAGAATTTTCAAAATGTTCACCAGAAAGTAAAAATGATCAAACCAATGCTACAAGAAGAAATTAAATGACACAAAAAACACTCTCAATGCATTATTTTAATCCATTATATCCACTAAAGTATTGGATGATGACTCCGTTGCAAAATTATAGTGTAATTCACTCCTTCACAATACACAGTCCGCACCAAATGACAACTAACTCTTGGATTAGGGTTTAATCCACCTTATATACCAGATTCCTACATGTTTGGACCCTCTTGTTGGGTTTTTGGCACCATTAAAGCCTTTTCCTATTTTTTAGGAAATGTTGTCATGACAACTTTGCAAAGTTGCAAAAGTTGTCATGACAACATTTACATCTTTTGCTCAAATGACCAATTTCCACTTTCAATGCCAAAAATTGATCCTAAACCTTATAATAAGACCTTAAAACATTCAAAAACACCAAACCCATGAATGCTACTCCATTTTGGAGTTTTGGTCAACCCTTTGACCTTTTGGTTGACTTTTTAGGACATAGACCTCTAGATACAACTTGATCTCATCAATCAGTAAACCCTAATCACTACTGAATATAGACACACACTAAACAAAATTGGTACTTTATATCTTAGTACTTATCAAATTGTGGTTTTCCAAACCAACCTACAAGCCAAAATGTTCTAAAGATCTATCAAAGACCTTGAGGTGCTCCTGCACCATTCTTCCCTTTCAACAAACAAGTTAGGGTACCTATGGAGTCAAGAACTCCTCACTGATTCCATGATTTTTGAAGTCACTTTTATCTATCAAAGTAGCTTATTCCTCTGGTTGCTATCTCCATTTCACCAAGTGTTCCATATATACCTTATGCCTAGTCTTCTTTTTCACTCTTGAATCTAGTATTCTTTCAACTTGTGGTTTGATCTGATTAGGAGTCTTGAGCTCTTCCACATCCTTAATCACCTCAGTACTATACTATACTTCATCCACTTCTGGCCCTTTATAATTTATCAAATATTTCACATTGAAGATAGGAGAAATTGACATCTCCTTGGGTAGTTCCACCTTATAGGCATTGGGTCCATACTTGGCCAACACCTTGCAAGGACCAATCCTTTTCATCTAAAATTTACTAGGCATCCCCTTTTTTAGCCTAGAAAGATCACCTACCTCAAATTTCAGATCTCTTCTTCCTTCATCCCTCTTGGTTTTCAACTTCTGATTGGCCTCCATTAGTTTCTTTCTAACTTGTTCATGTAAATCTCTCATTTACTGGGAAAAATCATCAACATGGCCACTGATGCCTTCATATCCTTTTAGATCTCTCAACTCAAGAACACCCCTCGGGTGTAACCCATAGACAATCTCAAATGGACTCCTACCAGTAGTCTGATTTGTGCTATCATTGTAGGCAAATTCTGCCTGTGGAATAACTTGCTACCAACTTTGTTCATATTCTTTTGTCAAAGACCTCAACAAGTTACCAAGTACTCTATTGATCACTTCTATCTGGCCATCCATTTGAGGATGATAAGCTGAGCTATGTGACAAGTTGGTTCCTAGCCTTCTCCAAAGTGTCTTCTAGAAATGTCCCATAAAATTCACATCTCTGTCTGCAACTATGCTTGTTGGCAAGCCATGTATTCTCACTATCTCCTTAAAGAAAAAATGGGAAATATGGCTAGCATCATGTGTTGTATTGCATGGGACAAAATGACTCATCTTGCTAAATCTATCCACTACCACAAATACACTGTCTAGTCCAATAGGTGTCCTAGGTAGTCCTACAATAAAATCCATACTTATGAAATCCCATGGTCTACTTGGGATGGTAAATGGTTGATATAAGCCTACATTTTATGAAGTCCCCTTTGCCTTCTGACACACTCCACACTACTCTACATATCTTCTTATATCTCTTTGCATTTTTGGCCACCAATAAAACCTCTCCACTAGATCCAAAGTCTTGTTCAGTCCAAAGTGTCCACTCAAACTCCCATTATGTTTTTCTTGGATGAGGTTCTCCCTAATGGATCCCCTTGGAACACATAACTATTTCCTCTTGAACAATAAGCCATTTTTTAGGGTGTTAGTCTTCATACTCACTTTGAAAATGATTCTCAAACTCTTTGCACACCTTGTAGATCATTGAGAAGTCTGCATCTCCTTCATAAAGGTCCTTGAACCCTTCAACCCCTATACTCTAAAACTAAATATCTTGTATGGTAAGCATCATTATAATAAGGGCATATACATATTTATTTTTTACCCCCTTCTTATGCTTAATGGTGAAGGTGTATGACTGCCAAAACTCCATCCACTTGATGTGTCTCAAACTAAGTTTGTTTTGAGTATTGATATAACTCAATGCTTGGTTATCTGTAAAGACAAAAAAATCTTTAGGAAATAGATAATGACTCCATTTCTTCAGGGCTTTCACAAGATCATATAGCTCCAAGTCATAGGAAGAGTACCTAGACTTTGCCTCATTCAATCTCTCACTGAAAAATGCTACTGGCTTGCCTTCTTGGCTCAAGACAGCCCCCACTACTATGCTACTTGCATCACACTCTACTATGAAAGGTTTGTCAAAACTTGGTAACACCAGTATAGGTTGGGTAGCTACTTCTTTCTTCAAACTTTCAAACCCCTCATTAGCTTCTTTGGTCCATACAAACTTCATTTTCAACCCTCCTTTAATATTTTCTAGGACTTGAGCACAAATTTGACTGAATCTTCTAATAAAATTCCTATAGAATTGGGCTCCTAACTTTAGTCCCTATCTCCAGAGTAGGCCAGTTCAATATAGCTTCTACTTTGTCCTTATCCATCTTCAAGTCACCTTGGGAGACTAAAAATCTTAGGTAGA
Source organism: Thuja plicata (assembly GCA_018584345.1). Taxonomy (NCBI): domain Eukaryota; kingdom Viridiplantae; phylum Streptophyta; class Pinopsida; order Cupressales; family Cupressaceae; genus Thuja; species Thuja plicata. Next base: position 1,021,756 of record MU224537.1, on the reverse strand, counting down.
CTAATTCTTCCTTCATAAACTCACTCTTTTCAAGATTTATGGTAAGCTTTTCTTCCTGCAACCTCTTCAACACTAACTCCAAGTGTTTCATATGATCCTCCTTTGTTTTACTAAAAATGAGGATGTCATCTAGGTAGACAACTACAAACACACCTATGTAATCCTTCAAGACTTTATTCATCACCCTCATAAAGGTACTAGGTGCATTGGTAAGCCCAAAGGGCATAACTAACCATTCATATAACCCCTCTATAGTCTTAAAGGAAGACTTACACTCATGTCCTTCTTTGATTCTAATTTGATAATAACCACTTTTCAAATCAATTTTAGAGAAGTACTTATCACCCCCAAACAATCCATTAAATCCTCTATTCTAGGAATAGGAAATCTATATCTAATAGTTATCCTATTAATTTCTCTAGAATCAATACACATTCTCCACTTACCTCCCTTCTTAGGAGCCAACACCACTGGGACAACACATGGGCTTATTCTCTTTCTAATCAACCCTTGGTCCAAAAGTTCTTGTACTTGTCTAGCTATCTCCTTGTTTTTCTTTGGTGTCATTTTGCATGCAGCCTTATTTGGCAATGAGGCTCCTGGCACAAAGTCAATCTGATGACTTATTTCCCTCTTTGGTGGTAGTGTAGCTAGTGTACTCTCACATATTATGTCCTTAAACCGATCCAATTTTTTTTTTCACTTATTTTGGCATAGGTGCTTGCTTATTTGTCTCCTCCTCCCTTGGCTTCAACATGATTGCATAGCCAACTCCTTCTTCCTCTTTCATGTCCTTTAAGAATTCCTTCCCACTCATCAATAGTGTATTGGATTTTGTCTTCTCCACTATGTCTTCCTCTATCAAAGACTAAATTTTGAAAGTTACTCCATTATGTTTGAAGGATTACTTGTTCTCCTTCCCATGATGGACTGCTTCCCTGTCATACTACCATGGTCTACCAAGAAATAGACGGCATGCATCCATTGGAAAAACATCACAAAGTATCTTATCTTGGTACTTTCCAATAGTGAACTCTACCCACACTTGCTCATTTACCACGATGTTTTTCCCCTTATTTAAATAGGTAACTTTATAAGGACAAACATGTGGAATCTTGGTGAGTTTCAACTTCTCTACTGCCTCCTCAGATACAACATTATATGTGGACCCTGAATCAATGATAACTTTGCACACTTCTCCCAATATCTTGCATTTGACTCTAAACAGAGCCATTCTTTGCTTAGGTTCATCTTTAGTGGGTGTCTTGATCAAGATTCTTCTCAACATAAGATTCTCTCCCTTCTCTGAATCTAAACTCACCTCTGATTGTTTATAATAGTCATCTTCTTTGACATAGGCAAGCTTTTTCTCTCCTTGTGATTTTGAGGGTTTGTCAGGGAACCTATATGCAGGGTGCCTCAATTATCTACAGTTGTAGCATTTCATGGAATAAAAATGAGAATTCCTTCCAAAACCCCCTGATCTTCCTCTCCCACTATTATAAGAACATCTACCTCTACTATATCCACCTCTATTATTTGACTCATGTCCTTGTTCTTCATATTTGGAGTCACCTTGGCTCCTACTGTTATTGCCTCTTCCACTTGAACCACCTCTATGGCTACCTCTATTGTCTCTACCTCTTCCTCTTCCTCTAAAGTTAGAGTCTTGTTTCTTTCTAAGTTTCTCTTCCACTTTTAGAGCCATTTGAAAACAACTATGAATGGAGGTTAGAGTAAAGAGGCTGAGCTCTTCTTGTATATTCCACCTTAATCCATTAAGGTACCGAGCAACCTTGATGCTCTCCATCTCTTAGACCCTATATCTAAGACAAACTTCTGGAAATCTATTGTATATGATGGCACATCTAGGTCCTTTTGTCTAAGGTTTTTCCTTCTCTTATGTAGCTGAATGCCATAGTCTTCTAGAAGGTAGTTCTCCTTCACCTTAGCCACCATAAATTTCCAATTTTCTATGGGCTTATTCCCTTCTTTCTCCCTTTCTAATTGCAGGAAACTTCCACCATGTGAGTGCTTGTCCTCTTAGCCTTGACTTGGCTATCTTTACCTTCTGTACTTCTATGATTCCATCCCATTCAAAGTGGTTCTCCATGCCTTCAATCCATTCCATAACCATCTTTGCATCCATCTTACTAGAGAACACTGGAATACCTTCTAAAGCCTTGCCACTCAATGCTTTGAGGGCCTTGAGGAATGGTTCCTCAAGTAGAGGAGGGTCAGGCTCTGGTTTTATCTCCTCCTCTACTGGTTTCTTCCCCTTATCCTTATATTCACTCATTTGTTCTTTCATCTTTTTGGCTCTCTCTACAACCTTTTCCATCTTCAACTTCATTTCTTCCATAGCTTCTTCAAGAAGCCTATTTTTGTCTTTCTTCACTAACAAGTCCCTTTCCAACTCAGCATTGGTCACCATGATGCTTTCTCCTATGGATTCACTCCTCTCTAACATACACTAATCAACTCCCAAGCCTTTCAATGGATCTGATACCAATTTGATGGGGAGATTCCACTCCTAGAGCTTTCTTTCTCTTGTCAAGACCTTTTCTTGGTCTTCTTAGGGTTCCTATCACCACCCTAACTAGAGGATATCTCCCTAATCCCCTATCTCACTTGGAGCTCTCCAACAATTTCAAACTAGCTCTAAGTTCCTCTCCATACTTCTACACATCCATAGCTTGTCCTGGCCACCTTATTTCCAAATTGTCCTACCTCCCTAGTGATAGGATTAATGACCCTTCATAGGTCTCTTTCAACTTCACTTGATCCAATTTGATGGATCTTTCATCTTAGTTTCAATTGGGTTCTTGATTTCCACCTTCTAAGGCCTTGTAGCCTTTTAGGCCTAATTAGCCTCCTAACCACAGTAATCTTGGATTTTCTCCAAAAATATCTTAACACCCATGGGAAATAATTATGGATTCCTTGTGGGTTTATCCTAGGCTCTAGGATTTTCAATGTCTTAGTTCCCCATCTTGTCCGTACACTAGACTTCCACCAAACCTCTAAAATTAAGGATTTCTAGGGCATGCATACTGGTTTGGATCCTTGGCTTACAATATTTTATTTAAAAACCTCCTCTACTCTTCTCATTGCATCCACATGTCTGTGATACATTCCCCTACACTCATCTACCAATGATTGACACACACCAATCAACAAGAAAATCTTATTGCCTCTGCACTATTCAGACTTCCTAGCTAGAATAAACAATACTTGCCTAGGTCTTGATTGTTCTCATGTCTTCCCTGCACACACAAACTCCACACACCATATTTACAACATATATACAAGGCTTTACTTGATTCCAAGTGGTCATAGATTTTTGGACCACGGGAACTTCAAGAAAATCCATTATTTACATGACTGGTTTAAAAATGGACAGAGAACCAGTGAAACCTAACAAATTTTCAAAATGTTCACCAGAAATTAAAAATGGTCAAACCAATTCTACAATAAGAAATTAAATGACACAAAACACACTCTATATGCGTTAGTTTAATCCATACAATCCACTAAAGTATTGGATGATGGCTCTGTTGCAAAATTACAGTGTAATTCACTCCTTCACAATACACAGTCCATACCAAATGACAACTAACTCTTGGATTAGGGTTTACTCCACCTTATATACCATATTGATACATGTTTGGACCCTCTTGTTGGGTTTTGGGCACCATTAAAGCCCTTTCCTAGTTTTTAGGAAATGTTGTCATGACAACTTTTACATCTTTTGCTCAAATGACCAATTTCCACTTTCAATGCCCCAACTTGATCCTAAACCTTATAATATGACCTTAAAAAATTCAAAAAAACCAAACCCATGAATTATACTCTATTTTGGAGTTTTGGTCAACCCTTTGACCTTTTGGTTGACTTTTTAAGACATAGACCTTTAGATACAACTTGATCTCATCAATCACTAAACCCTAATCACTACTGACTCTAGACACACACTAAACACACTTGGGACTTTATATCTTAGTCCTTATTAACTGGTGGTTGGCCAAAACAACCTACAAGCCAAAATTTTCTAAAGATATATCAAAGACCTCTCTCTCTCTCTCATGGGGTGGGACATTTATTGAATCTTTATGCTAAATGTAGTTCTGGAGGGGTATTGATGTTGAGACCTCCATACATCACTTCTTCTATTACTTGTAAATGATTTTCATTCTTTCTTTTTCAGAGAAGAGTTTTGTCCCACATGATTTTCTAATTTTATTCATTTTGGAGAGATTAGTTTCATAATAATTTTTACATTGGTACCTAACATGACTTAGTTGTCAGGACCCATATTATATTCATTTAGTCTTGCATCATTTGGATAAAGATTTCACTCTCTAAGTTGCACTTAAGGAGGGTGTTAGTGTGAATGAGGTTATTTCCAATATACTTATTAGTAGGAACGTATTCGCATGTTAAATTTACTTAGGTGGTAGTTTTAATTCATTTTAGATATTATAAAGTTACTTTGTGTAACTTATTATTTAATATTGTTCCTAGGTGTCATTGTCTATAAGTTAGTTATAAGGGGGCATGCCTCATTGTTTACTTTTAGTTATCTAGGCATTTTATATTTGCATTGTGCATTTAATATTTTTATCAAGGGTAGTTTTCCACATCTTATGTAATCCTAACTAATACCTTTTCTATTTAAGCAAGGCCTCTTGTACATTTGTATTCATATTCAACCATTCATCAATTAACGTGTTACTATGTAAGTTATCTTTTCATTCTCTCTCATGGAATCTATTTCATCTATCAAGGATCCTTGGGGGTGTTGATGAGTCACATATATAATCCTAAAGTTAGCCATTACCATATATTGAACCCTCACTTGAGTTCTTTATAATTATGGTTTCATATTACTATATCAATCAAATTTGAATAACCAAAACTATTTTGGATTGAACCATCATCTCCTTCTCAACACTATTCTTCCATCTTAGTTGCCTTATTGATTTTATATGTTTCTTTTACCACCATCTTATAGGTTTTCATAGTTAATATTTGATTTCAAATAATTTATTTTAATATACTGATTTTATTTATTTGTACTTTAATGTAGATTCATGCTCGAAAATGCACAAGAGGATTGAATAAGGTATACTTCCACTTAACTTGTGTTTTTATAAGGTTCCATTTGATAAAAGTGCACTCATAAGTCCACTTTGATTTTTTTTGAAAAGTTTAAGAGGAATGTTTAGAATTAAAATGACCCTATAATTAGATTAATGCCCCCTTAAATTTTTTAAGGCCTTTTATAGGGTAATGTCACTCTAGGAGGTCAAGGCTACCTTGTTGGCTTCTAGCATGGTCGAGGTTTCCTAATAGGATTCCACTTATTATTTTTGAGATCAAAATTGATTGTTTGAAATCTAATTTATTGTAAAAAATTTATATCAATCACATGGACCCATATATGTTTAGAAACAAGTTTTATTTATTTATTTATTGAAAACATTCAATTTTGTTAATTTCTCACTCTTTCTAGTTGTTACCCAGACCCCAATTTTTCAAATTCAAATCCTGTTAATTATATCTACCTTCAAGGTAAATTAGAATTGAGTCCCCCTTTTGTGAGCTGTGTCTTCCCTTTAAAAGTTTTGTGTTGAGTAAAAAGATCCAGTCTTTTAACTCTTTGAACCTTTGAACCAATTGAACCTTTTTCGGGGTTCAATGGGTTCAACATGTTCAATATCTTTGAGCTGCGTTTACTCTTTATCCTTTTCATGTGTGATGGTTTTAAGAAAAGTGTGGAAATGATTGAACCTTTTTAGTGTTCAATGGGTTCAATGTGTTCATTCAATTCAAAGCATGTAAAGGTTCGTCAACAAGGAGAGATTAATTCCGAGGAAAAAGTGACTAGCTACAGGGAATATTATGGCAACATATCATGAAATACAAATTTGTAGTTTCCTGAAAAAGGAATAGTAATGATGGACTAACAAGCCCATATATTGAAAACACAGGTAATTAAATTTCATATATAATGTAAAATCTCACGAATTAAATTGGCACAAATGAAAGATTAAGCCATTATTTAAGATATTTTTCATTTTGGGAGATGATTGAAATGTAAACTCATACTTCGAGAAACAAAAAAAAAGGTAAGGAGGAAGCGGAGCACAAGGTAATTGGGGTTTCCTCAAATTTATAGTTGCAGAAGATTCATATTCAAAGAGGAAATTTTGATACTATTCATTCTTGCTAATAGTTCAGAGTGATAGCTTGTCTGAATTTTTTGTTGTTTATTAAGCTAGTTTGAGAATTGTCTCCATCACAATGACATTTTAAATTTTTGAGCATGATTCCAGTTTTGTTTTCTCTTCCCCTGAATGTGAAGACACATGTATGGTTCAGTATGATTTGGATGATTTTGTAGGAAGGACCATAAACCCTTCCGAGTCTTCTATTGTGGAAATAATTGTAGAAAGTGTCATAGTTGAATCCACAACATTTCCCTTAGCTTTTTTATGCCTTGAGATTGTCAGAGAATGCATGAATATATATGAACCAATGGATAGGTGTATTAGAAAAGTCGATGGGGATCTTTTGCTGCTTATTAATAGAGAAACCATCGTAGTTGCCTTGAGAATTTTAGTAAAAGAGACCTATTCTGATTTTACCATAGCATTGTTTGTGTCTCGCTTCTCTGAGAAGAAACATTAATACATAAGTGTCATTGCTAGAAGTTGGCTAATGAAATTCTATAAAGGAGGGTCAAGATTGCCTATACCACTCACGAGGGAGAATATGAAACCTCATGTAAGAGATTTGATGGTTTTGTTACACAAAGTTAAGGTTTCCCAACTAGCCTTTTACTTTCAAGACTGGATGTATTTCTTTATTCAAGTCATTCTAGAAGGTACCCAATTTATGGATTGGGGAGAGATAATTGCTGAAGAAATGCATGATCAATTGAAAAATGGTTGTTTTGGGCATCGAGGGTTTTACATGACCTAGTATTTATTTTACTGGTTGACATGTACAAGGGAATGGATGGGCTTTCATCACGATCCATTCATAGAGGACATCAAAGTTTATGAATATTAACCTAAAGAGGAAAAGGTGCTGTGAGAATTAGAGAAGATGAAATGATGTGTTTACTGGAAGATTGACTCATGAGATGACGAGAAATTTGCACAAAAGAATGTCCGAGGAAGCCATGTAGTTAGTAAGTATTTATGGAAACTATTATATGCAATTTCCCCATTTCACATATATCAGGGTGGGCAGATTTGAAGGTGAACCCATGTGATTACCTAGGTATGCTCTAGACTATTTCATATTGGTTGAGTTGTGCAAACAAATTTCTCATGTAAGTAAGATGTACTCGCCCAAGAAGGAGCCATGTATCTCCTTTCCAATAGAATTGGGATTCTACGAATGCAAGTCTATTTTAGATTCTCTTAATTTGGAATTAGATTTGATGAAATTCAATTTTCAATTTTATGAAGAAAGAGTCAACTTTTAAAATAGGGGTTTTGCTAGAGAGCACCTAGAATTAATTGAAGATTTCTGGCCTCTCCCACACATTAAATATTATTGGGAAAACTATTCTAATGAGATGGAGGTTATAAGAAGGCTATGGAGTATATTTACTCTGCAGAAAATCATTGGTATGGGATTGAAGATGGAGATCAAAGGAATCAAAGAAGATGGGAGTTCTTTGATAGACCCCATTTATGATCAGAATAAGTTATTACCAGTTCTAAAAGTTGATTGGTCAGTGCCAGAGAAGATAATGTGGAAAGGAGGACATTTCCTATCATACAAAGAGATGAAAATTGGTTAAAGGAAGATAGGGCTAGCAAAGATCAAGCTCATGAAAAGAAATCCATGAAATCTCCTAAAGAGAAGAAACCTCATATTTATTTTTCTAACCAAAGTGTTCAAATTTGTGACGCATGTAAATCCAAAGTTAAGAGAAAGAAACTTTCCAATAGTAAAAAATTCTAAAAGTGCCCCAGTGGTTACTCCTTCTATTCAGGTAACTAGATCCAAGTCTAAGAGCAAGGATAAGAAAGGAAGCATTGGAGAAACAATCATTGATAGGGATTCAGGCGAAGAGGGTGGAAAGAAGATGACTAATCAAGAGATAGATTTTTCTAAAATGGATGTAGGATTTCAGATAGAGGTAACCTTCAACCTCAATGACACAATTGATTTTGCATAAATACTAGATATGGTCAATAAAACTCCCACCCAGCCTTGTTCTGACAAAGGTACACCAAACACTACTCCCAAGTGGATGGAAGTTGTAGTGAGTAAGAAAAGGAACATTGTTCTAGTTACTCTGCTGCTGGATGAAATGGTTAGTAAATGCTTGGGGAAAACCCCCAAATCCAAGAAAAAAAAAGTCACTTCAAGGATGGAAGCAGATCCTAAAACAGGGAACTGATTTGCAAAAATAGATAAACAACTCACTAAAGATGAAGTTCAAGAGCTCACTGCTACTAACTTTGAAGTGGCAAGGGTAGATCTTTGGGTGACAACTAGAGATGTAGATAATTATCATTTCAAAATTTCTAAAGAGAATATGTTAAGTAAGTCATGTAAAGAAGGTAAAGATAAAAATGAGGTGAAACATATGCTAAAAGTAATGGCTGAATACATCAATGTTATTTGCGGTTCAAGCCAACAACCAATTTCTCAAGAGCTAACGTCCTATGATCCAAATTCCCCAGCCAACCAAAAATTCCTCAGTCAAATTCATCAAGGAAAATGGTTATAAGAGTATTTGATGAATGGCTGGAAAGTATAATCCAACAAGGAAAGAAGTATATCAAAAAAACAAGGGAGGTTTATACCGATACAATTGCATCTATGAGAGAAATAGAAACACAAGTCTTGGCTTGGGAGAACAAATAAGAAAAATGGGCCAATGTAGCACTCCAGATGAATGAAATTCAAAAATATGGAGTTGCTAAATTCCTATCAGAGAAGCCCTTGAAAAATATTGATGAGAATGTCCTGTATACTTGCAAAAGAAACATAGAATAGAGGAAATCAATGGTGAAATAGGTGAAGGGAGATTTTAATAAATTTGGAAAGGAATTAAATGATCTTACTTAATCTCTTATGACTGGCCTCCGCTATAATAAGGTGATGTATTTCGGTGAAGATGGCACTATGAATCAAGATGTGGATGTCATTCTCAAGACATTGAAAGGAGAAATTGAAGAGTTGAAGGAAGTGAAAGCTCTGGTGGTAGAAGATTTCTCAAAGGTGGCACAAGAAGATCCCTTGATTTACGCATGTTCAGGACATCTACCAGTGTGAGCGATGAACATCATGGAGATAAAGAGGGAAAAAGAAGTGTGGAGACAACATATAGCCTCCATAAATATTCTGAATGTTCAGGAAATTTAGGAATGTGTTAATGCCTACAAGGAATGGAAAGTAACATGTACCCCTCATGTTCAACAATCTCAATCCACCGGATAAGGAAAAACAACCCAGTCAGAGTCGCATCACCACATTTTTGTGTTTAATTGCATAAATATTTAGTGATATTTGCTCGTAGTTAATTTTTGGTAGTTCCTAAGTTTAGTTACTTCGAACTTGAGTTAATGAATCTCGAGAATCAATTTATGGTTATGTAAAAGACTATATATATGTGATCATAAGATTGACAAAGGGTTAATAATTTTTTTCAAGAGACAATTACAATAAAGTTTTAGTAATGTTTTATGAAGATACTTTTGATCTTTGAATGAAAAGATAGACAATATTCCAGTGATTTCAGATCCATGTATTTGAGAGTTTGAAATCAGTTTTCTGTAGGAGTTTTGTTTTTAATAATGGGAATCTATCTTTCTTTGGATTGCATCACTATATGTCTTTCATTTATTGAATGGTCTATTGAAAAAGATTGAATGCATTTTATTTATGATACATAGGATTTGTGAATTCTGTGAGTGAAATCTTTAGATAAAGCCACAATTTTGTATTCATTACATGGTGATGGAATGGATATTAGTTAAAGCCTTTATGCTTTCTGGTTAAAAGTATATGTGAATGGTTAGTTTAGTTTATTCATTGAAAATCATTAAAGGGGGCTGTACCCATTAAAAATATTTAGAGGAAATTTTTTTGTGATTCACCCAACTGTTTCTATAGATTTGTACTTTAAAATTAAAGGGCTAGAGCTAGATTACCATATTTATAATAAAAGACAAGTCTGTTAGACAACACTAGTGAATAAATAAAACTAGGTTTGTTGTTTATTTTCATACTTCTAGTATAGGTTAGGGAAAAATATTATGGGATTAATCCTCATGGTGTTAATTGTAATGGCTATTAGTTTTAGATATCTAGCATTTTATTTAACATGCAAAATATTTCCAGTTCTTCAACTTGCATTCTCTTTATCATTCATATTTATTAGGACCTCTTGAGTTTTATTTTAACTTTCATGACTTTTATTGGTGACTAGTATGTGAGCATTTTTTAGGAATTAGGAAAATCTATCATGAATATCCCTAAAAAAATTGAAACATCCACGCATTCCCTTATCAAGACCGCCCCTAGATAATGTTACCATGGCTGTTGTTAGGAATTTTTTATCGGTAATAATAGCTATTTTATTAATATCATAAAAAAGTACTACATTTACAACTAAAGCAAAAAAACCATTCACCACCCAACTACCACCTGCAAAAACAACAACCACCCCTTGACCACCTCCTACAAGGCACCACCTTGGTGAGAAAAACAATAAACCCCCAATACTTGAGAAACTAACAAGCCACCCCACCATACTAGCAACCAAAATGGGAGCCCGAACCAACTCTTCAACCAACAATTTCCCTGTAAAATAAATCCATACAAAATAAACCCTAATCTTGCCCCATACAAAGACTAAGAGGAGCACCATAGGAAAGAAAAAATTCAAGAAAATGAAGGCACCAAAATGGGTGGGGATGCAACCCTATACCAAGGAACTAACCTACCCTATTCGCACTAGCTCTTGCAACATAAGCATTAGGAGATGCCCACTTTATGGATCACGACCACCTCTTCTTTCCTGCCACCACTAGAATATTTGCCACTTCCAAAGAAAGATTCACCATGTACTCCATTCATCTTAGAGAGAGAGAGATTTAAGGATTCCCAACATGCTAATAGTCAAATTCTTTTTTTCATCTTTATCAATGACAAAAGTGCAAAAAATGAAAGGGATTAATTCGTAAGCCTCTGTCACCTGCGGATTTGTAATGCCTTCTTGCACATCAAAAATAGGCCCAAGAATAGCCCACTCCAACACAAACTCCATCCTGTAAAGAAAATATGAATCCACTAGTGACTCCATCACCCTCTGAATATCAACTTCCTTCTCCACCAATTCTAGGCCCCAAACCATAATTAAAGACAAGATGTCTATATTGGAATGATATTGATGCCTCAAGTCAATGAAATATTCACCCAATACCTGAAGTATGACATTCACCAAATTTGCCTCACAATAGTTGAAGAGACACTTCAATCGTTGAGCTGTAACCGACCCAAAAATGTAGCTTGTTGTCAAGTCATTAGTAGAGTATAACTTTCTTCCATCATGGACACACCATCGAGGCACACCTTAAATAATAGAATGAATAAAATGACACCTATACACCTTTAAAATCCCCAAACCCCCATCACATCAACACATACCTTGCAATGACCATTAATACTCTTTTCAGCCAATGATAGATGAGTGTCATCACTCAAATGAGGGAAGATTACAAAAATATTCCTCACATACTTCTCCTTCATCATGAAATGTCAATGCCCATTTTGAGAGGGTGTCTGCCACCTCATTACCAGATCTCTATACATGGCTTACATGAAACTCCTCAAACCAAGACAATTCCTTTTGGATTGCAAGAATAAATTTTTGCAGGTGCCAAGCTTGTGAACTGCCATCAATGATTGCATTAATAATGATTAGAGAATCACCTTCCAAGTGAATTCTCAGAACCCCTAACCTTTGACCAAGTTTAACTGCATGAAGAGCTACCAACGCCTTAGCTACATTGTTAGTCCCCTCATAAATTCTCTTCACTCCCAAAGAGAAAACAATACCAAACCAATCCCTAGCAACAAATCTAATTATAGATGGCCTGTGATTACCCTTGGAAGCACCATCAATGTTGATCTTTATCCACCCCTCCACCAGACAGTTCTACCTCACCTCTTCTCTAACTTTTGTTGTTGGATTAACCCAACTCTACCCATTAATAAGCCTAATATTAATCCCTAGCCAATGTTGTTGAAAGATCTTATCTTCTCCTATATACGACACTTAAGTTCTAAAAAAATACAATCCACAGCTCCCATCACCTCCTCAATTTCATGGTTAATAATCATGTAGATCCTGTCAAGTGATTCATGCTTATCCTGAAAAATACACATGTTTCTCTCCTTCCAAATCTCCCATATAAAAGTTGAGGGGAGAATTTTCAAGATACAAGAAAGAGTTGACTTTCCCCTACCCCTCAACCAACCCACAAAAAGTTTTTTTAGGGTCCCAGGAAGAGGCCCATGCCAACCCAATTTTTGGAAAGCCATACTCTAACATTTTGAATCCACCTCACAATATAATAAGAGACGATCCACTATCTTCTCCTCTCTACAACACAACACATACCTTGAAGGGGTAACAAACCCAAACCTTTTCCTCCTTTCACTAATAAGAATTTGACCCCTAATAAACAACCAAGAAAAGGAACCTTCCTTTGGGATATATTCCTTTCCCCAACATAAATGAGTAGGCCAATAATCATCACTATCCCTATGATCCAAGAGCCAATCCGCCAATTTTACCGAGTACCTACCATCAGAGACACCACACTAGACCACTTTTTCCTCCAGATCATTAATAAGGATGCTCATAATATGAAATATTTACTCCATCTTCACCCTTTGATTCAACGAAAGCCCTTCATGGGCCAAAGATTTCTGAACCCATTCCTCTCCATAAACACCCCTTTTGAGTTCCATCCACTCTCTAACCTTGCTTCCTCACCTTTGGGTGAAGAGTAATTTTAATTCCAAAAAATCCCTATTCTATCTCAATGTTGGAAACCCTTCGTAGGAATCATCCTAAAACTTCTTTGTTAAACCATTACCATTATGCCAAGTAATGTAGTCAATGATAACTTGCCTACAAGAAACAATATAATTTCAGATTGTCAAACCCTTGGGGTAGTGAAAATAGTTAAAATTATCTATCTCTCCTCTGAATCTAGGTATTTTTATTTCAAGATCCCAACCCAAAGTTGTGTTGGATTGGATTAAATACTCCAAACCAACTTCACACCCATTTCTTCATTCATGTGCTACCAATCTCTCAAGCCTGCACCCCCATCCTTCTTTGATCTACAAATCTTCTCTCAATATAAAAGTGAGATTTTATCTTTTTCCTTAGCACTATTCCATAAATAATTCCTTATCTTCTTCCCAATCAACTTAACTAACTTTTGAGGAATATTTAAACACATCATTGAGAAGGTAGGAATGGTTGAGAACACTGACTTCAACATCAAAATCCTATCGAATAAAGTAATACACTTAATATTACACCCATCCATTCGTCTCAAATAGAAATAAACAAGTTCCTTCCAAAGAATTACCTTATAGGAACCTCCAAAAAAAGGATTGCCTAAGTAGTTACTAGGTAGAGTGCCTAGTCTCATGATTAGCATCCTGCAAATTTTCCTCTATTTTCTACTTGTTGTGTTAAATATTTTTTTTTGAATATCTCCAATTAACACATTTCTTTAAAATCCTACTTTATTTGTCAATGGTGTCCTTCATAACATGAGATTTTCTAAAATAAGATTCTCCCATCAAGAAAGTGTCATCTGTAAATTGTAGATGCGAGACACAATCAACTCCATTCACAACCTTAATACCTTTCCAAAGCCCTTCCACCCTTTTTTAAGAAATCAACCTTCCCAACACTTCAACCATGATGATGAAGAGAAATGGGGAAAGAGAACCCCCTTGATGAATCCCTTTACAAACTTCAAAGAAGCCTTGAGGGCTTCCATTAATCAAAACATAGAATATTGGAGTCTTGATACATCTCCCTATCCATTCCACCCACCTATCATTAAAACCAAACTTACTGAAATTTTGCAAAAGAAAACCACAGTTCACCTCATCATAATATCTTCTAATGTCAAGTTTGACAGTCATCATTATATCAGTCCTTCCAACCCTAACATAGTGGATGACTTCATGAGCTATAATAATGCCTTAAAAAATGGACCTATGTGGACAACAACCACTATGATCCTATGAAATAATTGATCTCAACACCATTTTCAATCTATTTGCAATAACATTCAAAATAAATTTATACAGTGTGTTGCACAATGAAATTGGGAAAAAATCATTGAATGTGCTCACTTCGTCGCATTTTGGAATCAGGGCAATAAAGGTGTTAATAAAATCCTTCAAAATGAAACTAGACCTCATAGATCCTTCCACCACTTAATGTGAATCCACCACAAACATTTCCCAAAAATGTTGAAAGAAAATGGCCAAAAATATATCTAGGCAAGGGCTTTATCACCACCCAAAGTGAAGATCTCTTGTCTGACCTCCTTCAATTGAATAGGTTCCGTAAGCATTTGATTTTGAGCCTCATAGATACAATTTGGAATGACATTCCAAATATCATGATCACCTTCTAGGGCTTGATTATCCCCAACACCAGTCTGACTAAAGAATCTAACTGACTCATTATTGATATCACTAGGGTCAAGTAGCACATTACCCAAATGATCAGTAATTGAGAAAATTATATTGCATAGTCTCCTAGCCTTTAAAAAATAATGAAAAAATAGTATTATGATCTCCCTCCCCAAGCCATGTCTCACAAGATTTTTTTCAGAAATAAATATCCTCCCTTGAAAGAACCTCAACATACTTCTAATTTAAAGCCTTCTCCTAAAGAAAATCATGCTCCATCATCCCATCAGTAATAATTATCAAATGGAGACAACCCAAAGCTTCTTCCAGTTTAAATTTTTCAACAAAGATGTTCTTAAAATATTCCCTATCACGTTTCTTTAGGAATTCCTTTAGGTGTTGTAATTTATTAAAGAAAATAAAGGCCTTGTTACCAGTTGTGAAAGGGGTCATCTTCCACCAATTGGTCACTAGGTCTTTGAAGCCTTCCACGCTTAGCCACATTTTCTCAAACTTGAAAGGGCACCTTAATGGAGCATTTTCGGTCTGAACACTAATACTAATTGGGTAATGATATGAACCTAAAATAGGAAGGATTTACACTTCATATATCCACTGTGCCTCAGACCAATCCCAAACCAGAACAAAAGATCAAGTTTCTCTACAATAGTAGAGAAACCCTAACTACTATTGGTCCAAGTAATGTCATTTTTCTTGAAATCTATCTTAATCAACCCATTATCTGTCAAAAACTTATGAAAATATTTTTGAGCGTGGCCCATACATCCCATACCTCATTTTTAATCAATAGGATGAATGATAGCATTAAATTCTCCACCTAGAAGGAATTGGGCCTCCTCATTCATATTCAAAACTCCAAAAATATCCTTCCACAACTCCTTTTTACCAAAATTACTATTAGGGCCATAAAAATTAAGGATAAAAAGGAGGGATTTAAAGGTTTGGAAAAAAATTTAAGCCATTTCCATAATAGGCCCTATTGAATCACATTGATATCTAACTCAGAATCATCCCACAATGCTCCAAGGTCCCTTGAGGCCACTAAAGAATCCACTAAGGTACAATTCCACTTGTACAAATGTCATTTGAAAATTTCAAAATCATCATTTTTCAACTTAGTCTCTTGCAACAAAATTAAATCAGGTCTTGACTAATCAAGGCATCTTTTGATCAGTTGAACCTTGTAAGGGGCATTGCATCCCATAACATTTCACTAGAGGACCTTCATTTCTCCTGTGAAAAAGGCATAGCATTTTATTGATCTCAATTTACTTTTCCCATTAGAACAACCAACAATTTCCAAAAGTTTTCTAACAAACTTCACCCCCTTGTTCTCTTTTCCCTAGTCTTGACTTTGCCCAATACAGTTGAGGTCAAACCCATACTTCTTTTCTCCTGAATTCCCATCATCTAATTTAAGCCCAAGTTGTCAATAACAGGATCCTCATCCTCAAACAAGGAATCCTCATCTCCTTTACCAAAATTTTCACCACAATATCTTGCATCATCAAAGGATTTCTCCAAATTTTTGATGGGAGAAATTTAGATGTCCTTAAATTAAGCCTCATCGACTGAAATTTCATGCTCTCCTCTCTCATCCAATAATTTATGCTCCATCCCCTTTAGCATCCAGTTTTCACCATCTACAAAGGTCCCATTCATATTTTTAGAGGGATAAAAAATCAATTTGGTAATCAAATTCTTAGCCCTATCCCACACATAAGAAACATCTTGCTTCCCTTGAGGAGACCCCCTAGGGTGTGAAACCTAGCTATTTGGGGATCTAACCTAAAGTTCCATACTGCTACCTTCCACACCTTCATACTCAACTGGTAATGCGATAGAGTTTCCTCTTACACCATTTTGAGAGGGCCCTTGCAAAGGCTCACTATAAATGTTATTTAAACCATTTCTGGGGGCAGATAGAGAACCTAAGCATATTTCATCTTCAAAAACAGAGTCAATGGTAACAAGAAGTTCTTGCCTTCCCTATGTTTCTCCATTCCCCATCACTGGAGGTTTAACAAGCTCTTCCAACATAGGGAAATCTTATCAGCAGTCTTATTAGACTCAAGCCCTTTCCCTTTCTCTGAAATAATACAATCTTTAGTAACATGTTTCAAGCTTTTACAATGTTTACAGTTCTCCACCACCTCCCCCACTTCAATATTTTGTAGCCAAATGCCTTCCAAAGTGATAATTTTAATTAAAAAAAGGAAAGGGAGGGTGAGGCATCTATTAAAGACAAATCCTTGAATAGATACTAAATTCTTTTTTTTTCCACTGCATCATCCGCACAAATGAACTTCCTGATTTTGTTACCAATCAATTTCAGGGTCTTCATGTGCCTATATTCACTCAGAAGGTTGTAAAGCTGAAACCAAACCATGATATATGATGAGCCTATAAAATTTCATATTTATATTCCTTGTCTATAACACTTTAACCAATGTTTACAATATCTTTCCAAGTCATTTCCATACATTACCTTGATTTATGAAGCATTAACTATGATTAATGATTTATTGGTTAGCATTTGTATGTCTAGCTAGTTAATGCTAAATTGTGACAAAATATTATGATAAATGGTTATTATTAAATAATAAGTGTTTTGAGATGATTAACATGTTGTTTTTGAGATATTTGAGTCGTTCATGCAGCTGGAAAGAAGGAGAAGCAAGTTGACACTTGTCAACAATCAGCAGTTGCTGGAAATGCAGAAAAAGTCAACACCCAGTTTCAAAATAATGAGCATATCTCCCACGTTTCTTTATGAAATCAATATTTTCTTAATGATTCAGAAAGCTAAGAATGAGGAATAAAAACCCTTTTTATGGTTTGAGTTAACTAGAAATATTTAATGAGAAACACGAGTTTGAAGTCGACTGCAGAAAAAGTGGCAACAGAAAAGACAGCAGAAAGAGTCAAAAACCAGTTTCAGTAAAACAAGCGTATCTCACTCAATCCTTAATGAAATCAAGATTTTCTTAATGATTTGGAAAGAGGAAAATAAGGAACAAAAACTGTTTTAACCATTTGAGTTCATTCATAACAATTAATGATAAACTTTCATCTAAAGTGGACTGAGTAAAAGGTGGCGAGCTTGAAGGCAATAGTTAAAGAATGACTTCTAGTTTGATTTGAACTCTTCCACCTCTTGTTTATCTTGTGGATCTGAAGTTTTTTAAGTAAGAAGACAGTGGAGTAACTTATGGGAACAATAATTTATGAGTCCTAAATAATTATGATATGTATTTATGCACATTTTTAGCCATATGTGTATTTTCATGTTGTAAGAGTTTGAAGTGGATTAGAACACTCTCAACTCCTTTCAGTTTGTTATTTATTATTTTGTTGGGGAATAAGTCATCTCCTTGATGTTATGGGAGAAATGACATTTGTCACAAGTTGTTGAGTTTGTAATAAATCCAACTCTCAAGCCTCATGTATATATATGAGCTCTTGCTTAAGTTGAGGGGATGATTAGACGATTAGGGAGTATCTAGTTTATGCTAAGTCTTTTTAGTAGTGTCTTTGTTTAATCAGAAAGTTTGATATTAGTTGATGTAATAATTTTGATTTGCAATAAGAATATGATTTCAAAAATTGAGTTTGTACATTGAATATTGAACACTTGTAGGTAAGATTGTAGCCACTCAAGAAAAGGCCACTTGAGAAACTATGACTCTATAATTGTTTAGAGTAGTTTAGATTATAGTTCAGATGCTTAGTGATCAGTAATGTGTTGTTTGAGATCAGTTGTGTTGTTATGATATTAAGTTATGTAGTTGTGTACCATCTGCAACCACTATTCTAGAAATTTACACAGTTTCTTGCAACCATTACTGTGCAGTTTCCTACAGCCATTACTATGCAGTTAGATTCATTTCTAGCATTATTATATTATAAGTTTTGCAATGATAGAATAACTCAAAGAATCCCATAGTGCATATACTTTGCAGATTCATTTCAAGTATATGTCCTCGGGTTGATAATTTAAATGTGCCTTCATGTTAAGGAAGATAGCTGCTCAGTAGGATGTCCAATCACTGAGTCATGGTAATTGCCTAGTTTTTGATCCCTTTATGAAGACCGACATTTTTGGCACTGCTGCTGGGGATGAATCAAGCTATGAGAGTCTCTGAGTTTTAGCAGCTCTTTGTCATTTTTCTAGAATTTTAGTTTTCATTCAAAGCACTTTGGATTAGAAAAGTTTGCAAAAGTACTACAAGCAGAAAAATATGGATTTTAGATCCATGAAGAAAAAAAACCAAGAGCCAATGTCATTTACAACAAGTTTGGAAATCAATGAAGACATCTTCTCTAGTATCATAGAGGAATTTTGTTCACATATTGATGACAAGTTGTTGATTTATGAGGAGGAAAATGAAGACAACCTTGTTTTGCAAAATGAAAAAATCACCATGCACAAGGTTGTTGCTCAAGATGAATGTGATGTGAAATCAGAACTCCTACTTTAAGGAGAGAGCTACTCTAAAGTGAAAATCAGTCCTCTAATGCAGAAGAGTAAAGAAGATATTAAAGAAGACCAGTTTTGGGATTATTTAGCGGATTTTTTCTTAGCCTTAAATGCTAAACCAACATCTTTTGTAGTGCAAAACTATGAGCATCATGAAGATAGTGCAGAAATTTCTGTACTTTTATTAAATCAGTCACACAAATTGGTCTTTAGAAGTCAAGCAGAGGATAATGAAGTAGCTCAACAACACAAAGACAACAAGGAGGGTTCAAGATTTTTTATTTCAAGTGGATGCCCTATTAATCATCTATCTCAAGTGGAGGTGAACAGAGAATCAAAAGTTATGTTTGCAGCAAAGAAAGAAGTTACAGCTAAAGATGAAGCTGAATATGAAGCTGCACTTAAAGGAGAACTATTTCAGCTTACTTATGCACTTCAATACAACATGACATATTGTCAGCATGAAGTAATAAGTAAGTTTGTTAATGTATTTCCAAAAGTGTTGATTTTTATTAAGTTTTTATTGATGTTGTAACTATTTCTAATTGCTCATAAAAATGTGAAGCATTGGAAGTTGTTGAGAAAAGGAAGATACTTCAAAGAACCAGTTAATGGTTTTATTTAAGAAAGCATTTTTTTTTGGTTAGTGTAGGTTAGGATAGGCTAGGGTAGGTTTTTCATTCAATAAGTGTTTCACATAATGTCTTAGATGTTTCCTAGTTCTTCTTCTCTAACTAACTATTTTAGAGAAGGTTACAGCTGGTTGGTTGCTCAAACTTCAGGTCACTTTTCAAGGTTGTGCATGAGTCAAGTCTTTAATTTCATAAGAGAGTCTTTGCATATGTTGTCAAAAAAAATCCATTAGGTAGTTGGGTCTTCACATTGTCAATAATGTCTATTCAATGGTGTTGTCTAGTTGGTCTAATCAGATTTTATTTAATGGACAATGGACATCAAAATTTGTATTTTAAGTCATTGGATAGATAGAGTTTTTCTGCAAGTTGCATGCAGTAACTGTTGTCTTCTTTAACAGTCATCCTGCAGCCACTATGTGACATTCATCATGTAGTCATCCTGCAGCCACTGTGACTGAGTATTCATCCTGCAGCCACTTTTGTATGACTAAGAGGATATCCTCTAGAAACTACTGTGTGACTGAGCAATCATCCTGCAACCACTGCTATGTGACTAAATAATCATCCTGCAACCACTGTTGTGTGGCTGAATAGTCATCCTGCAGCAACTACTATGTGATTCAAAAGATAACTTGCACCAAGTATGAGGACATCTACAACTACTGATATTAAATAAGAAACACTCTTGGAGGGACCTGGATATTCAGCAATGAAGGGACCTGCACTTTCAGTTGTTTTCCAAGTTTGAAGCTTCTCACAACAACACAAATGGTACTACATTTATGATTTCTATTTATTCCTAATATTTATCATTTTTAGCAGTTAATTATCTATGCATTGCACTTTGTTTTTCAATTGTCATTATTGTAATTATATGCTTCATAACTGATTTATTTTACTACCCTCATACATACATTGTCATTTAAGGACAAATAACCTTTGAGCTGGGGGGAATACATGAATACCTTATTTTGTTGTCATAAATAATAGGAGGATGACCTTGCCTACACATTTTTATACTACCTCCTATATTCATGGTGATTGTTTTGAATTCATCTATTTACTTCCCTTTTCCATTGTTTCCCCAAAATGACAAAAGCTAAATGCAAGATTCAAAGTGGCAAAGGATAGAAGTGTTTAGGGGCAGCTACGAGAAAATGAGAATGATAAAGTAAAGAGAAATAAAAATGGAATGTCTTATGAAGAGATAAAAAAGGGAAGAAAGTATAACATTGTGAAGTGTTGGAGATGACATAAAGAAATGTTAAGAAGACATAAAGAGGCAAATTCATAGGATTTCATTCTAATAGCTTTCATGTCTAACCAATGCATATCCCCTGCTTGAGGACAAGCAGGATTTCAGTTGGGGGGAATGATGAGCCTATAAAATGTCATATTTACATTCCTTGTCTATAAAACTTTAACCTATATTTACAATATCTTTCCAAGTCATTTCCATACATTACCTTGATTTATGAAGCATTAACTATGATTAATGATTTATTGGTTAGCATTTGTATGTCTAGCTAGTTAATACTAAATTGTGATAAAATATTATGATAAATGGTTATTATTAAATAATAAGTATTTTGAGATGATTAACATGTTGTTTGTGAGATATTTGTGTAAGGAAACTCAGGTGCGGAAACAGCTTCCTACGCTAATCTCTATAGGAAAGTATTGTGCAAA
Source organism: Thuja plicata (assembly GCA_018584345.1). NCBI lineage: Eukaryota > Viridiplantae > Streptophyta > Pinopsida > Cupressales > Cupressaceae > Thuja > Thuja plicata. The sequence goes on along the minus strand of MU224537.1, from coordinate 1,000,222 downwards.
TTCTTTTAAATCCTTACAATTATAGATTCGTTAACTACTTTAACAAAGATATTGCAACCACATACCATGCATACAGAAAACAGAGAATGACACAATGATATACCCTGGGGAAAACCTTTCAGTAAAAAACCCCAGCACTCCAAAACCTGCACAATGTATTGATCAAAAACTATTACAGTTACAATACACTTGCAATGCAAGTTCTTTCAGAAGATTTCAAAACCCTTGAAGACAAATCACGGCAGCATAAACCATTCCAACAATACACTCACATCGCTTCTCTTCGCAACCCTAAAAAAAAAAATGCTTATATCATGCGCTTCACTTTTTAGGGCTACTCCTAACGATAACCGTATTAGGGTTTTTACCATTCTCCGAGAAAATAGGAAACCCAAAATTTTTTTCGGGGCGATGCCCCAAACCCC